>PTEX01000379.1:11087-34333 GCA_003342815.1 Eudromia elegans | reverse complement strand
GGCCGGGCCGGACCGGGCCGTGCGGCGCCGCTGAGCGCGTCCCCTCCGCGCAGCCCAAGGGCAAGGCGGCCACCAAGGGCAAGCGGCAGATCCTGGAGGAGAACCGCGCCACGCTCCGCTTCTACCTGCGCGTCATCCTCGGCGCCTCCGTGAGTGCGGCCGCCGGGGCGCGCGGCCGGGGCCGGGGCCGGCGCCGCGCTCGCGCCGCAGCCTCGCCCCGCTCTCCCCGCAGGCCCTGCACGCCCTGGTCAACCTGGTGCTCGGCTTCCCCAGCGCCTCCGCCGGCACGTGGGTGAGCGCGGGGGGGCCGCGCGGGGAGGCCGCGCGTGGGGCCGCGCCGGGCGCCGCCAACGCCGCGCGCCGCCCCCGCAGCTCGCGTTCGCCTTCAGCGTGGCCGTGCACGGCGCCAGCTACCGCTCCATGCGCTCCATGGCCAAGCCGGCGTTCGCGGAGGACGGCAGCCTCGCGGACGGCGGGATCGACCTCAACATGGAGCAGGGGATGGCAGAGTGAGTGTCCGCGCCCCGCGAGCGCAGGTGAGCAGGCCCCGCGCGCGGGAGCCCCGCGGCCAGGCGCCCTGTGCACCGCGGCCCCGGCCTCTCCGGAGCGGGCGCCCGGCTCGCCACGCTTGGAGCCGTCGCCCGGGCACCCCGTGGCCGAAGACCACGAGCGGTTCGGCTGGAGCGGCCGGAGACCTCCCGCCCCGGCCAGCGCACGCCCAGGGATCTGCTGGTTTTATTCTCTATTCCTTTTCTAGATCGCTGCTCCAGGCAGTGTTTGACAGACCAGAAAGGCCCCCCGTGCCGGTTGCTGCATCTCCGCTCATTCCGTTGCCTCCAAAAAGCCTCCGTGCTGCCGTAACGCCGCTCGCACCGGGTGTTTTCCGGGCCCGCCGTCCGGGTCTCTCCGCAGGCAGTGCGAGATGTCGGCACGTTTGCTCTTCGGAGGGGGCTCGCCCTGCCGCCGTCTCTTTGCGCCATGAAGCCCCGTCCGCCTCCTTTTGCTTTGTGGGTTTTTTGGAGCAGGGAGTTTTCCGTGTAAGAGATCCAGTCACAGGTGGTCGAAAAAAATTGTTTGTTTCTAGTGTGGCGTATGATCCATTTGGTTTTCACCCCACTTGTCCCGTAATAATGCCTTTTTTTTTTTTCCCCTGCTTGTCAGCATAGCATTTTCTTTTCTGTCTTATCTCCTTTTTTATCTTCTGCCTTCTCTTTGGTCTCTCCAAGAAGCATAAAATATTTCGGGGTGCTTTTGCTTGTGAAAGACCCTGTCCAGGGCGTTTGAGTAAGGAAAGCAACCTCATGTCACCAAGGAGATGGGATGTAGGAGGCACCAGTGCCCAGCACGTCCCCCCCGGTGACCGCTCCGTGGACGAGTGAGGTGACATGGTCAGTGGGGGACCGACACCTTGAGCGTAGAGTGCTGTTGTGGCAGGGTGCCAAGCGCAGCCCTTACCCCTCTGCAGCCCCGGCTGGAGGTGCAGAACTCTGCCTGCTCGGTACCGGGGCGCTGAGGGATTCCTGTCCGAGCGCTACACGATAGGGCTCATCTCCCTGGGGGGTGAAAACCAACTGTTGATGGTGTGAAGAAAACAGCAGGGGGGCTGCGGCCCCGTGGATTCGGGAGCGGCGGGAGCGCGGCTGCTCCGCCCGCTCCGCGTCCAGGCGTCGTGCGGATTGCTCAGAACTGGCGCTTCGTAAAGCAGGGAGCTAAGCTAGGGTGCCTGCAGGAAGCCCTGGGAAGGGAGCTGACGTTTTCCTGCCTGTTTGACTGTGCTGCAGTTAAAGCCTGTTCTTGGGAAGCTGCGGATGTGAAGGTGTCTCCCTTGGGATGTAACCGTGCGTTGCTCCAGAATTGAGGAAGGCTGATCTTACAGTGTAGGGATCTGCTGGTCTCCTGGGAGAGTTGGGTTCAGTGGGGGACTCTCAGTGCCTCAACCTCGGTGTCGCAGACCTGCTGCTGGTAACTTCTGCAGTGTCTTGAGTGCTTCCTGTGGTGCTGTTCTACTCCAAACCGTTGATTCTGGGGCTGTCTAGTCTCACGTTTTGCACTGTGCCGCTCAGGATGAGGCTAACTCGTCACCGTTGCTTTCTTAACTCCATTCTTGGATGCGTCTTGAGCGCCTTTCACTCCAACAGGCAGTGGTGTAGTGGGAGCTAAGGAGTTGGGGTTTTCCTAACCCGTCCCATCCGGGCACTGTGTGGAAGAGCAGAGGTGTGTGCGGTCCGTGTGCTCAATCCGACCCCTTCTCCTGAGCATGCTTCCCCCCGGGGGGGTAGCACTGGAGCCGAGGGCAGCTCCTCCCTATCCGTGGCGCTCCCAGCACTGTCTCCGGCTCGGAATGGAAAATCCCAGGCTTGGGCGAGCGGGCGTAGGAGCCCAGCGTGCGCAGGAGAGCGTGTGTGTCCAGAGCTGGCGGCCGCACGTGCAGGGGCACGGGGAGGGTTCCTGCTTCGCCCCGCGCAGCCGCCACGAGCGCCGGAGCCGCTCCGTGCCAGGCCACAGGATTGTACTAACAGGCCGGCGCTGCAGCCCCTTGGGAGGTTGGTTTGGTTGCTGATATTCCCCTCTCCTTCCTCAGACGTCCCAGTGCCCCTTTGGCTGGGGCGTTGTCCTTGCGGGTGCTGAGGAGGGCTGGACTCGTCACGTTGCTGTTGTTGCTCTGCTCTCTGGATTAACTCACCCGACCAAACGGGCGTAGCATTAGGGACGGGTCCTGTGTTGGGGATGATCTCCTGAAGCGCAGCAGGAGCTGGAGCTAAGAGGTTTCTGCTTCCCTCCCGCAGGCACCTCAAGGATGTGATCCTGCTGACGGCCATCGTCCAGGTGCTCAGCTGCTTCTCCTTCTACGTCTGGTACTTCTGGCTCCTGGTAAAGCCTGCAGCTTTCCCTGTTGCTCTTAAGTTGTCCCTGTCTTTCCCTGTTTTCAGAAATGAGGATGTCCTTTTTTTTGATCCATTGCATTCCTCCACATCCTGTTTTAGGCCAAAGCTGCTTCCTGATAAATTGTGTAATCTCTCTATCATATCTTGTTGAAAACAAGATGGTAATATGAGGGAAAGGGAATTTATGAGCACTCTGGATAGCCCTCATAGTTAACCATGTTGGTCACGACCTTTCTTTCTAGTTGTGCGGAAGGACAGCAGCAAACACGTGGCAGAGTAACCGTGCAGAGCTAATTTTGATGCCTCTTTGTGACAGTCTCATCCACGGGCTGTGTCTGCCCACGTCTGATCTTCACACTCATTCACCTGCACCAGCTCAGCCTGGGAACCGCTGCACACCCTGCTTTCCAGTAGCTCAAGCTGCAGGTTTTGATGCCATTGAAATACAGGCCGCTTTTAACTCCTGAAACATGTGTCCAGCTAAAATTGCTTGGCATCTTGTTGCAGCCCTTACTCAGAGCTCTTTTGGGCACAGGGCAGCCTCGATTGTGACTGTCCCAGACGCTGCACGGGTCACGTTCTTGCAAGGGAATATTTCCCTTCCTGTAGGAGGGAGAGGCTGGATCTTTCTGGGTAATTCAGAACTGATGCTGGGATTTCCATACATAAAGCCTAAGTGCTGCTCTGCTTCCAGAGACATATGCGAGTTCATAAATTTTAGGAAATCAGGCCATTTGTTTTGGCTGCCCGCCGCTGCCTTTGATTTCAGTGCGTCTCGCAGTGCCCCCGATCCGGTCTGCAGACTTTGGGCAGCTCCCTGGGTTTCCTGTCCAGGAAACACGGAGCGTGGAGCCTCCGTCCTCGGCGCTGCCTCTGCCGGAGCGGCCTCCGAAGCGACTCGTTGCTGCCGCGTGTGTTTTGCAGGCTCCGGGGCGCGCGCTCTACCTCCTCTGGGTGAACATCCTGGGGCCCTGGTTTACGGCGGACTCTTCGGCTGCCGCTCAGGAGCCGAGCGAGAAGAAGCAGCGCCGACAGGAGCGTCGTCAGATGAAACGCTTCTAGCCCTGCCCGCGGAGGTGGATGACCCTCATCTCCCTCATCTCCATGCTCTTACTTCATCAGGGATGCAACCGAAGCCAAGCAGAAGCCATCACAGTAGCTGTGTTGCCCCGTCCTTGCTGCCATTTCACTGGAAAGGCTGCAAGAGACTTTCCCTTGGCTGGGTCTGAGTGCCAGTCGAGGCCTTGCTCCTTGTGATGACCAGGGTGGGGTATACTGGGATGTGTGGAAATACCTGCGTTGCGTTCAGCGTTGGGGATTGCAATGACGGAGGAAATGCTGTATTAAAGAGCACTCTACTTGACCTCACGGGTGCTGTGTTGGCAGCGGGAGCTGCGGGCGCTGCCCTTACCACAGCCCTGAACGCTGCATCCCCAAGAGCTGCCATCCCTCAGCTCCCCGTAGGCCGCGGTGTCCGGTCCCAGCGGAGCAGCAGCAGCGGGTACCGGAGCTGAAAGAGGCGCCTGCCTTGCAGCCCCTTCCTCTTGCAGGCATCGGGCGCTCTGCCTTCAGCTGCTGTGAGTTATTAACACCAGCTCTGCTTGGCACCGTGCTCTGCAGGCTCCAGCATCCCCTTCCCGCGCCTCCCGCAGAGACGTGCAGCCTTGTCCAAGCAAGGTCCATGGTGCCCATGTTAACAGTGGCACTAGTGTGCACCTAGCCGCAGTCGATGCCCAGTCATCTGTCACCCACAGGTGCTTTCCATTACACAGTTTTATTACACGTTTGGCCCAACATCAAAGCCCAGTCCCCATCCTGAGTCGTCGTGTGCCCGGTGGGTCGGAGCGGGCAGAGCGGCAGCGCCGGGGCCCAGAGCAGGGGGCAATGCTTTGAAGTGGGGCGCAGTGGGCGAGGGGACGCCCAGCGCCGAGCGCGGCGCCGGGGAGGCCCCGCGGCACCCCGAGGTCCTCCGTGCTCCTCCTCCGGTGACTGCCCTGCTCTGCCCCGTCCCCACGCGCTCCCTCCGCCGCAGCGCGCGGCCCCGGGGATGGGGGAGCAGGGGCGGCCTGTCGACAACAACCCCAGCGGCCCTCCCGGCCGAGCTACCTACGCAGCGGTACATGCACGTCGGCCCTGCCCTGGGCAAGGGGCAGGGCGAGGACCCGCTCCACAGCCTCTAAGTCCCAGGTGCGCCGAGCGCGGGCGGGCGGCGCTGGGCGCGGGGGGCCCGGCGAGGCTCCGGCGACGCCGGGAGCCCTCAGTCCGGCAGCAGCTGCTCCAGCTCCTTCTCGTTCAGCCTGTTGGTGGTGACGATGTGGTCGAGCTGCTTCATGTACTGCTCCAGGTCCTGCATGAAGTGGGGGATGCGGGTCTTCTCCAAGACCCCAAACTGCTTGAGGCGATTCACGTCTTCGTAGGAGACCTGGTGGGGAGCAGGGAGATGCGTCAGGCCCAGCCCGGCGAGGAGGGAGAGCCCGGGGGGATCCCATACCCACTGCTCCTTCCACCACCGCCACCCTCCACCCTCGGCCACCGGGGCTGGAGATGCCCCTCCTGGCCGGGGGGAGCGGGGCGGCACGTGGGGAAGAGGGGGGCACCGCAGATCTGTGGGGCTGGGGTTGTGTTCCCAGCACCGAGCGCAGGGGACGCGCACGGGGGCAGCGGGGCGGGGGGGGAATAGGAGGCCTCCCCCCGGAACAGGCGCCCGGCCCAGCACGTGCCCCGGGGACGCCCCCTCTCCCCGCCCCATGCCGGCCCCGCTGCAGCAGCTGCCCCGGCCCTTTACCTTGCCCAGCGCGGCCAGCAAGGGGAAGTCGATGGTCTGGCGATGCCGCAGGATGCGGAGGATGCCGTCCAGGTACACCTGGTCCTTACTGAAACAGCCTGCGAGGAGGGGCGCACGTAAGAAGGGCAGCGGGACCGGGCTTGGGGTGCTGACGGGGCGTGAAACAAGCGTGGCAGGGCCCACACATCGGGGTGGGTGAAATAGAGACACCCGAAAGGACGAGACCCGCTCTGGGGAGGAGCATAGGGACTCCCCAGGGACCTGAGCCCAGGAGGCAGCGGGAAGGATGGTCATTATGGGCACAGGTGATGAAAGGAGCAACGGGGAAAGACGTTAACGCTCCGGTTGGACCGGGGGCACCTGAAGGGGGGGCTGAACCTGCACGTCCCCTCTGTGCATGAGGAGCTGCCCAGGAGCAGAGTTACAGTCCCGAGAGCAATGGGACCGACAGAAGGGACGTGGCCCGAGGGATGAGCGGACTCATCCCTGCGGGTCGGCGCTGGGCAGGAGCGCAGGCGGCGACGGGCACTGGGTGTCACGTCCGCAAGAGGCGCTGGAGCCAGAGAGCGTCCCGCGCAGCTCGGGCACCATGGGCACTAGAACCAGGAGCAGAGCAGCGGCGCTCCTCCCGCCGCCCCTTCGCTGCCGGGACAGCCCTAGGCCGTTCAAAGGCACGAAACCAGGAGCACACACGTGTGACCTGGAGCAGCCAGCGCGCGGCGATGCTCCCGGACCACACGAACCCTTGGAGAGGAGGCTCCCGTCAAGGCAGCGCTCCGAGCTGCAAACGCCCCTCACCAAGCGGAGCAGGGATGGTGGCACTGCCCCAGGGCCTCCACGTGCACGCCCTCCGCCCCAGCGCCTCCCTGCCCGCGGCCTTACCCGGCTGCGACGTGTCGGTCTGGCCGCGCTTGGCGCGCACGCAGTACTCCCACCGCACGCCCGCGTCCTGCACGTACTGCTCGAGGTCCCGGAAGAGCGCCGAGAAGGAGAGGCGGCTGGCGCGGTGGATGGTGTAGTAGAGCAGGGCGGCGCGCCACAGGAAGGGCTGCTTGCGGAAGAGCACGCTGTGCAGGCTGGCCAGCCCCTCCTCCGTGGGGTTGGCGGGCTTCAGGCTGTAGCGCTTGCGGCCCTCGGCGCCGTGCCAGGGCTGCCGCGCGTTGTTCACGCCCCGGAGGTAGTGGGTGCCTGGCGGGGTGGGGCGGGCGCCGTCACACGCGCCGCTCCCGGGAGGGGCCCCCCGCGCTGGCACCCCCGGCGCTGGCACCCCCGCCCGCCCCGCGGGGCCCTGCTCACCGATCTCGTGGCGCAGCATCCCCTCGAGCCAGTGCTGCCGCGCTCCGGAGAGGTTGATGGCCAGCGTGGGCCGGCTGTCCTCCACCATCATGACGGCCTGCGAGAGGAGCTCGTCGCTGAGCTGCACCACCACCTGCGCGGGGAAAGGCGCGCGGCTCAGCGGGAGGAGCCCGCACGGTGCCGCGCCGCGCCCGCACGCCCCTCACCGCGGCGCCGCTCCTCGAGCAGACGCAGGGCAGGTGGGCGCGGGGGGGGGCGTCTCGCAGCTCGCCGCGCTGCTCCGCCGGCACGGAGGGGACGGCCCCACTGCGCCACGCGGCCCCGCCGTCACCCACAGCCAGCAGGGCGGCTTTTCCAAAGCGCCCGGTCCCTCGAGCCTCCGGCACCTTCGGCAGCTCCCTAAGGAACTGGCCCCATCTGCCAGGCTGCAGTTCCGAGACGTGAGAGCCGGTGGGACCGAGGGCCAGATGGGACTTCCCGGTTTCCCAACAGGATGCGCCACCAAACGAGGGACCCTGCCGGGCGGGCAGCGGCCGCCTCCCTTTCCGCGCGGCTCCGTCGCGTTTGGCAGCCCCATGCGCAGAGCCCCTGGCGGGGGGCAGCAGGGGGTCACACGCAGCCGCCGCCGAGAGGCCCTTGCTCCCCTGTGCCCCTTCCTCGCTCCCTCGAGGACACGGTTCGGCGCCAGGGCCCGTGTCCTTCAGCGCAGAACCGGGCTCCGCTCTCCTGGCGGTCCCGGCGCCTGAGGTTTGCCCAAGGCTCCCGAGGAGCGTGGCACGAGGCGGGCTGACAGCGCGTGCGTCTCCCGCTGCCCAGCCGGCCCCGCGCGGGGCAAGGCAGCAAATCTGGTCACAAAACGACCCACCGAAACCGAACGTGCTCCTGGAGGACCCTTCTTGGGTGGGTTTGGGGACCTGAACCCAGCAAAGCCTCGCCCAAAACCAGGGCCGGCCCCGCGGAGCCGCAGCGTGAGGGCGGAACGGGCCGCGAGCCGTGCGCTGCTCCGGCCCCACGGGCGAGAACACAGCCCCAAGGCGGAACCACTGCGGAGCTGCTGAGCCTGCAGCCCCAGGAACCCCCCTCGATGCTGCCGCGCTCACTGGGCTCCGGCATGCAGAGGCACTCGCTGGGACTCCCTGCGGGGGCACCGAGCACACGGTCGAGACAAACCAGGACTTCGCCTGCAACTAAAGCGCGGCATTGTGAAGCCCGAGCACGGGGCCCCTCGCTCCTCTAATCCCTCTGCTCCTTCTGCCAGTGGAAAACAGCCGGGCCCGGTAAGCGGCAGAGCCAGGAAGAGCTTGAGGGATTTAAAGGAGTCACACAAAGAGCGCAGGGAATAAACCCCGGGAAGCCGCTGGGAGCGAGCGCACACGGACGGACCCGGTGGCCAGGCCGAGGCGGCACCTCGCTGCCGGCCCAGGACACGTGCGGACGGGGCGTCCCCCGCTGCAGCATTCCCAGCGCGCGGCTCCGCTGCCGGGCCCAGCAAGGCAGGGAGAACGCCGCATCCCACTACTCCACTTCCAAAGGGCTTTCGGGAGGCCCCTTGGTCCTGCGCAGCTCCCTCTCTGGGAATTTCTTGTTTCACCCATTGCTTCAACTCTTTTCTTTGCGACAGGCCCAAACCGTAAAGGTCTCATAAAAAATCCCCCATGATGGTGCCAAGCGTCTGGCTCCATCCCCATGCCTCCTAGTCCCCTGCCTTCATCTCAAGGCTTCCTGCCGTGTATCGCCCTGAATATCTGCTGAGCGGGAGCAGAGGGAGGGTCAAGAGCCCTTGGAGACCTCCAAACCTGCCCGGATGCTGCCCCGTGCTCTGGGTGTCCCTGCTGGAGCAGCGGGCTGCAGGGGATGATCTCGAGAGGTCCCTTCCAGCCCCAACCCTTCTGGGATTCTGGGATAACAGCAATAAGGACCAATCCATGGCAGCAGCCAGAGCCAAGACGCGTCCGCCACGCGCCGCCTGTGCGCCCGGCATTCCCAGCGGGCACACGAGGATGTGCAGCTCATCCCCCGCAGCCATTTAGACTCAACCAGCACCTTGGGGAAACCAGGTCATTGCGCGGCAGGACCCGCAGCGGAAGGAGCTACTCGAGCAGCAGAGCAGCTACGTCGAGGAACCCGCACGCCGGGGCCCGCGCGAGCCCCACGCGAGCCCCACAGCTCCCGCACCAGGGTACCTCCAAAGCAACGCCGCTCGACCGAGCCCATGGGAGGAATTCACCAGGGACGCTCTTCCAAAACACACTGCTTGGAAAAAAGACCCCAGGGACAAATGTGCTATCAGCGAAACAATTTATTGACAATCCAGCAGCAAATTCCCAGCGACTTGAAAGACACTCCAATGCATGTGGAAACAGAAGTCAAATAGCCCTGACAAGCCAGCCCAAAACCACAGCCCCCCTGTCCCGTATTGCATCGCCAGCGGTACATGTTGCCTTGGTCGTCACGGGCAAGTTTTGGCAGCAGCAGAAATGCTTGGGACATTGGGGCATTCCGCTTTTTCACCTCAAAATCCTTGCGCTCCTGAGCAGTAATGCTGCCGACATCTGTTTTCCCTCCGACACTTCCAGGCTGAAAAGCAGGAGCCCGACGACGCTGCACGCCTGAGAAGGAACCAGCACCCCGGGGTGCCGGGAGCGAATCCACCCAGAGCCGAACACCAGGGTCCTCCACCAGCTCCCTAGCAGACCCTGTGGCACCTCCCACCCTCCGACCTGCAGGCTCAGTGACCTCTCACCAATGCACGAAGCATGGGGAATAAGCAGGACGAACTGGAGATGTGTGTGCGGTCCCAGCATCACCGTCTCACTGGGATCACAGAGCCCTGGTGGGACAGCTCGCACGGCCGGAGTGCTGCCATGGAGGGCTCCGTGCTCCTTAGGAAGGCCAGGCTGGGAAGGCGACGTGGGGGGGTTGCTCTGGATGTGAGGGAGCGACTGGAATAGATGGAGCTCAACCTGGGGCGGAGGATGAGCGAGTTGAGAGCCCGTGGGGGGGGGTGAAAGGGCAGGCGAAGGGGGGAGACGCTGTGGGGGGGGTCTGCTCCAGGCCACCTGACCAGGAGGAGGTTGAGGAGGCTTCTAGAGACGGGTGGAAGTTGCCTCAAGGTCACGGGCCCTGGTTCTCATGGGGGACTTTAACCACCCTGATATCTGCTGGAAAGACAACACCGCGAGGCTCACACGGTCCTGGAGGTTTCTGCAGTGTGTGGAAGACAACTTTTTGAGGCAGATTGTGGAGGAACCGACGAGGAGGTGGGCTACTGGACCTGGTACTAACAAATACAGAGGGGCTCGCTGGAGATGGGAAGGTGGGGGCAGCCTGGGCTGCAGCGATCATGAGTTGGTGGAGTTCAGGCTCCAGCGAGGAGGAGGAAGGGCTCTAAGTAGCCTTGCAACCATGGACTTCAGGAGGGCCGACTTTAGCCTCCATAGAGACCTCCTCGGAAGGATCCCATGGGCCAGGGCTCCAGAGGGATAGAGGGGCCCAGGGGAGCTGGTTGGTTTTCAAGCAGCGCTTCCTCCGTGCCCAGCAGCAGCGCATCCCGGTGTGCAAGAAGTCGGGCAGAGGGGCAGGAGACCTGCGGGGATGAGCAAGGAGCTTGTAGCAGTGCTCAAGCAGAAGGCGGCGGGATACAAAATGTGGAAAGGACAGGCCCCTTGGGAGAAATAGAGGAACAGAGGAGTAGCCAGCATGGGTTCACCAAGGGGAGGTCATGCCTGACTAACCTGATAGCCTTCTATGATGGGGTGACTAGATGGATAGATGAGAGCAGAGCGGTGGATGTCATCTATCTAGACTTCAGCAAGGCTTTTGATACCATCCCTCATATCATCCTCCTGGGCAAGCTGCTGAAGTGTGGGTTGGATGGGGGGACAGTGAGGTGGATTAGGAACTGGCTGAATGACAGGGCCCAGAGGGTGGTGATCAGCGGTGCCGAGTCCAGCTGGAGGCCTGTGGTTAGTGGTGTCCCCCAGGGCTCAGTCCTCGCTCCGGTCCTGTTCCACTTGTTCATTAACGCCCTGGCTCAAGGGATGGAGTGCTCCCTCAGCGAGTTTGCTGATGACCCCAAACTGGGAGGAGCAGCTGATAGCCCTGAGGGCTGCGCTGCCATCCAGAGGGACCTGGACACACTGGACAACTGAACAATGAGGAACCTCATGAAGTTCAACAAGGGCAAGTGTAGGGTCCTGCACCTGGGCAGGAATAACCCCAGACACCCGTACAGGCTGGGGACCGACCTGCTGGAGAGCAGCCCTGCAGAGAGGGACCTGGGCGTCACGGTGGACGACAAGTTGACCATGAGGCAGCAGTGTGCCCTCGTGGCCAAGAAGGCCAATGGGATCCTGGGGTGCATTAAGCAGAGCGTCTCCAGCAGGTCGAGGGAGGTGATTCTGCCCCTCTCCTCAGCCCTGGTGAGGCCGCACCTCGAGTGCTGGGTGCAGTTCTGGGCTCCCCAGTGCAGGAGGGATGTGGAGCTGCTGGAGAGAGTCCAGCGCAGGGCCACAAAGATGATTAAGGGCCTGGAACATCTGCCCTATGAGGAAAGGCTGAGAGAGCTGGGCCTGTTCAGCCTGGAGAAGAGAAGGCTGAGAGGGGACCTCATCAGTGTGTATAGGTACCTCAAGGGAGGCAGTGAGGAGGATGGGACCTTCTCAGTGGTGGCCAGTGATAGGACTAGAGGAAACAGCCATGGAATGAAGCATCAAAAGTTCCACAAGAACTTAAGGAAAAATTTCTTAAGAGTGAAGGTAACGGCGCCCTGGAACAGGCTGCCCAGAGAGGCTGTGGAGTCTCCTCCTCTGGAGATCTTCAAGACCTGCTTCGATGCCACCCTGTGCTCCATGCTCTGGGTGACCCTGCATGCGCAGGGGGAATGGACTAGATCTCTAGAGGTCCCTTCCAACCTTAAGCATTCTATGATTCTGGGAATTGGTTGTTTTAACACAGGTGTATTCTTGTGTATGACTGCTCGCTGAAGCCAGAAGTGCAACATAACAGAAGAGAACCTGCTACTGGGAAAATTAACAGGATAAAAAGACTATATTGCAACCGATTGGCTTTACTAGAGTGAAAGATAATCCCTTTAAGTCAAGTAGAGAAAAAACTTGACAATTTACTTTCAACCTGTGTGCATCCAACGAGCTCAGTTTCTGTTCCCCTGAGCAATGGAAAACAAGTCAATGCTGTATTTTCCCTGCCCTTCTCGCATCTGGCCTGCACGCTTAGGTCACGTCTCAGGACTGTGCTTAGGCCCAAGTCCTCACGTGGGACAGTTTCCCCCCGCCAACACATCTCGAGCCCTCACCCCTGCCACGAGGAGCCACAAAACCTCCCCAGTGGGAGGCTGCGCGCTCTGCGTTCCAGCAAGCGGCCTGGAGCGGCTCAAGGCAGCACGAGCAGGGACAGAAGCGAAGTCTTTTGCTCCTTCACCCCATCTGTGCAGACACTTAGGCAGCAGTGCAACGAAAAGGGGCAGGGAACTGATACAAACTAAGACTGGTTTTATCCTCTAGCTGAGTTGTCGGCAAGATGACCAGCTGGCCACGTGAGCTCCCATGCTGGCAGGGGCTGGGGTGGGAAGGAGGAGGGCACCTTTAATGAGCCTTCCGGCAGGCGCCTTCTGCTTCCAGCCTGGACACGCAGCAGGCAGGAATGCCAGACTGCTCGTCACTGCAACTCAAGGGAGCACATAGGAAGCGGACACGGCCATTTTTTGCTTTCAAAGGCTCCCCTTTGCAATCTTTCATTTTATTTTCACTTTTTCTACTCTCTTACACCAGCTCTACGCAACAGGAGTACAATCTTGACATCTTGTCACTGCAATCCCATATATAACTAGCCGAGGTTGAAATCCCGGGCAGGGAAGGGGAGGCGGAGGATAGAGCTAAGCCCAAGCAAAGTCACACAGATATGGAGCACGCTGCCCTGCGGCAGCACGTCTCTTGCTCCCTTGAAGACGCTGCTGTGTGTTCTTCAGTGCAGAGCTGGTGCCTACAGCCCCGATAGGCCCTGGGCTGCAGGCCTGTGACCTCCAGCCTTTGCAGCACATGACAAACTCCAGGACTGGACACGACAAACTCTGACAGCTTGTGGGTCTCCCTTGTCAGGACACCAGCTACACGCGACGCTCGGCTGGCAGGGAGCAGACACCTTGCTCTCTTGTCGCTCTTCTTTGACCTATATGGAGGAAAAAAAAAAAGAAAAATGGAAAGGCAGCTGGAATTTAGGATACCAGATCCTGGATAGATACCCCAGCAGTTTAACCACTGTGACAGTTACACAGATAAATTACGTGTGATGTTTTGATGCCACCCATCTCTCCTTTCTGCATTAGTTCCTTAATTTAGCACTGAGAGATGATGATCCAGCCCTTGTTATATGCTAAAAATCTGTCCAACGCCTGACAATCCCCTTTTCCTCTGCAGTAAGGCCAATGCTGTGTCTTACAACCTACACTATGCCTTGAGTACTGTTACTCATGCTGGCTGATCCTTTCATTCTGTTTAAGCCCTGCCAAATAGGGGCTAAGTTGCCAGACGGTACCTCTGGCCTGCAAGAGGGGCTGCCAAGGAAGCAGAAACACTGGCTGGGTCAGGGAAGGCGGCTACCCAAAAATGACCATCACCACCTTTTGGCACGGGGTAGCATAATGCAGATACGTGCTATGCTCAGTGGAACTGGTAGCTAGGCAGATAGGCAGCTCCTTATTCAACAGAAAGGTTTGCTAGAAATTCGCTTTCTTTTTTCCTCAACCTGTTGGGCTAGCAGGGCTGTGGGACAGTTCACTCTGACAACTGAATCACATCTACTGCTTCACGTCTTGGGCTTCCTCCTGCAGACACCCAGTTTACCTTACGTATGCCGTCTGCATCTCAACAGATTATCAGCACAGACGATCCTTCCTCTCGAGACACCCACAGAGGTGGGAAGATACTCCCCTTCCCATTACCAGTACGGAATATTTGCAGTAGAGTGGCTTTAAAATAAGAATAGTTGCTCTGCTCCTGTTTTGTTTTTGGTTTTTTTTTTTTTCTTTCCCTCAATTAATGCTACAGTACAAGGCAATTGCCACCAGGTTCTGGCATTGCCATCAGTTCAATATCTGATGGCCTGTGGAAGGTACTTCCTATGTAAGTACAGAGCAGACATCATGCTCAGGCAGCACAGGACTTCAATGACAAAAGCCACTGCAGCAGTGGTAGTGGCACAAGGCCAGAGGAACAGAATAGGAGGCTAAAAACCACCCAAAGAATCTGGGCAAATCGTGATGGTGTCAGAGACATCATCTGTCCACCTTCAGTATCACGCCTCATAAGCAGGGAGCAGAGTGAACAGCTCCAAGACAACTGTTTCACTTCCCTCTTCACCTCAGACTGCCATTTACATGGTGAATAAGGGAAGCAGAGCAAACAGACCGAAAGTAAGAGGCAGCTAACAAGGTGATAATCACCTTAAAACAGGTCTTGCTGTTCCAGAGCGAAGGTGCCATCATTCAATACTGCTTGCAGAGAGATCCAAGAACACCCAAGTAGCCATCTGCACGGACGTGCTGGGACACTGCTCACAGCTGAACACTGAGGAAAGGGGGCAGTGTGAGTGGTAACCTCTCTGTTTTTCTCAGGAATTAAGGAAAACCTCAAGAATATTTCAAAATCTTTAAAGGAAGAACTCAAGTCACAGGGAAGACTTGTTTTTCCTCTCTCACGGCAAAGAGAAGGAAAATAAGAGAAGGCAATGCTCAACTCCGTCAGGAAATGGAAACTACTTCTTCTGGGATAAGACCTGGCTTAAATCCAAGGAAATGATTAGGAAGGAGGTTCACAACCAACAAGCGTAAATAAACTATGGAACTTGCTGCAGGTCAAACTTTGTTAGGCACTAACAGAAGAAAAAATATCCGGTGTTTTTGCACACAAACACCGTAAGGATTCAGGAAGCAACTGAACTGCAGATGCTCGAGGCTAGGAGAGCACGTCAGGTAGAAATTGCCACCCACCTTCCCTGTTCCTTTCTGTCCCATTCTTATGGGCAGACACTGGGACAGAGAGGCGGGACGGACCAGTACCACTGCCATGGCCCTATGACTGATGCTGCAAAGCGTCGCTTCTGCCCCTCTCTCCGTTCCTCCCTTCCCTGCCAAGCAAAGCCTGAATTAAGGCAGAATAAAAATGAAGTTGCTCTTATAGATGGTGACAAGAGAAAAAAAGGATAAAGCAGAAAGAGCCACGTGTTCCTGTTCTCTAAATGTCACACGCTCTCCGTGTTCCCATTCTCCTCTATCGGCCACACAACGCCAAGGGGAGAGCAACAAAGGTCTCCAAAGAAGAAGGAGTCTTAGACTTAGTCAGGCAGAGACCCAAAAGAGGACAAGGGAAAGAAACAGATCCACCTGAAGAGTGCAAAACAGGATTAATTTCCAGCGGAAGGAAGGAGAAACCCTGCAGCCATAGTACCCTGCACTGGGCCATCCCCAGGTGAGAGGTGGCAATACCATCTCATGGAAGCACACAATGCAGCTGGGTGACTTCCACAATGAAAAAAAGGACAAGCAAAACACTCAGTGTAACCAATTTTCATCCCTGTCCGTCATCCTTCCCTCTCTTTTTTTTTTAGGGCAGCCTGACAACTTTTTAGGGGTATTGGCTTTAATCTTTTAATTTTTCTGTCTGTATTTGACAATGATTTCACTTTATTGCTTTGCCCTTTAGAAGTGCTCTGTGCGAGCCAAATCAGTTGAGTGCAAATGAGGCCTTAGCCAGACAGTAAATAAAAAAATAAATCTTTTTGAAACGAATTGTGTGAAACTCTGTGCAGGAATCACAAGGGAATCTGACAAGCCTCACAGAAGACTGAATTCATATTACACAGCCCATAACATTTCCTTGGATTCAGCAAACCAGGCACTGAAATCTGAGGCTTTCAATAGATTCAGTCAACGTCAGTCTAGTTCCAGCCACCAGCACTTAGCATTATGCTTGGGTCAGCCTCTAGCATCTCAGATACAGAAACACAAGCCCTCCCCACAGCCCAAATTTGAAGTAGAATAATGAATTACAGAACCAGAGGGAGAAGAAAACTCATTTTCTAAGACTGTCTACTGCTAAGTGATCAAGTTAGCTCTGCACAATACTTATACCACATAGTTCATAGTATCAGTTGGCTGATTTAAGAATTCCAAGACTCTGTGGCAGTTTATCCTGCTACAGATGCACAGAGGCAGTGAACAGGCACTGCTGGAACAGGGGCTTATAGCTTCTTCCAAAGTCTCACTTCTGACGCAGCAACTCCTGTTCTCCAGATTTGTGATTTCTTCTATTTTTAAGGGGATTCACAGCTAAGGTCTGAATTTAGGGTATGACATTAGACTATCCAACCAGCCATTTCCATCCACTGAACGGTCTGCTCAATCTGTAAAAGTAACAGCAGGGAAGGAGCTTGTCCCCAGAAACTGAGCGAGGAAGTGAGAGTGTTTGTGGCTAGCCACAGCAGTGGGACAAGGGCTGCTGCTTTTCCCAGCTGGGGCGAGCCTGACAGCAGCAGGCCTGTTTGCTTCGTGCCTTGCCCACCAACACGTGCCTGGCACCGGGAAGCTCTGCTGCACAGGGCAGGGCCAACACCGCCGATAGGATTCTGTACAGTTCTGGCTAGTGTAGAGTAACGACATGGCCTAACCCCAGGGATTACTATTTATTACTTACCAATACAGGCAGGGAGCAGCTGGGAGATCCACGGATATCGTGAGCAGGCAGCTGAGCTCTGGCAACGTCACCTCAGTCCTGAGCCAGAACAAAACCAGAACCAGTTCAGTATCTACAGCTTCAAGCACAGCACAGAAACTTTTGAATACTCAAAGTTAATTATAGTGCAAATACTTACCCATGAGCATGCTCCCTGGGGTGCTGGAAACTGGGATCCTGCCTTCACAGATCAGCACCATCCCTTCACACCTCAAGTGCCAGGGATGAATGTAGGGGGATAAATGGAAGTAATCTGCCTTTGCATTAACCCGGCAAACAATGATGCCCCTGGCTCTGCAGGCAGCTCAGGCACTGGAGCAAGATGTGACTCCTATTCTGCCAACACCCAAGTTACAGTCCCTTCTTGTAGCTACTGCCCGACAGTTTTGCAAAAACTACACTAGATGCTAAACAAATACTTGTGCTGGGACTTTGCTTGGGTCAGATGGCTCTACTTTACGTGTTAGTGGTTTGGTAATTATCTTCAAAGAGAAGCAGCACAAATTTCAGCTTGGACAACACTTCTTGCTGTCACACTGATTGCTACTGAATGCGTTTTCAAGGTATAAAATCCCACTGTGCGAGAAGGAAAGGGAACCTTCCCAGAGAAAGCAGAAGCAATGTCTGCACGTCCTAAAACGCCCTCACAAATGTTTAAGGTTAGTGACAAGCTTTTGTCCATGTCTCCTTCGGGTACAGGCTACAAATGGGTAACCTGTAACGGACCCAAGTGCTAAAGTTCTTTTCTTTTTTTCTTTAAGAGACCCATCACAATCAATACAAAACACAAAAGCAGCAACAGAAGCAAAGAGCAATAGAGCAGACACAGGGAAGCTGGGTACTGTGGATAAAAGCCAGTTACAGACACAGGCAAGCAGGAGTTTTCTCAATGAAAACTGCCCCGTTCCAGACAAGGCGTTACAAATGATGCAGAAATGGCAGAATACACAGCAAGTTTCTACCCTGCACTGGGATCAGAGTTTGTATTACAGCCATTTCCCTCTTTGCTTCCCCGGAGCACTTCCAACCAGACTTGTAATGGGTGGCAGTCTGCAAACCAAAGCTTGCATGGTTTTAAAGCACTTATCAGGTGTTATGGATAAAAACAGCCGTATCTTGCACCATAAATATAATGGTATAAATCATAATTAAACACTTAGTTCACTTGAACAAAGGGAAAATTCCCCAAGGCTGGAAGAGAGCTACTTCCATACTAATATTAAGAAAACACGACATGCAACACAGATCAACTCGTTTTAAATCACTGGAAAAGAGCAGATTAGCTGAACTTAATCATTTAATACAACTGAGGGATGGAACAACTATCAGGTTAGCATATGTCACAGATGAAGACTGATGAAGAAATTTTCCTCTTGTTTTTTGGAAAAGCATATAGCTGGCTTATAAATAACCCCAGTAAAGCAATGAAACTTCTGTAGATTTTAAATGCATACCCCCTTCATTTGCTTTTTAAAAAAAGAACAACTAGCCAGTACCAATCTAGCACATACAAACCAGGACTGACTAACTGCCAGACTTGATCTTAGGGTTGGGTACTAGAAGGCAGCTAAATAACTGGAAGACACTTAGACAAATCCTTTCAGACCAAAATGCTGAGGAAGACCATGGTCCCAAATTCTAACTCTGGGCACGCATCTGCAGAGGACTCACGGCAGGACAAGGAAAGCCAGAAGCACAGTTTCACCTGAACCCTGCAGTTCCTCCTCTGCCTCTGTACTAGTGCTCACTCTGACTTCTGTGGGTAGGAACAATTCTGGTTAGTGCTGCGTGCCAAGGATCTTAACCTCAGCAAAGAACTTGGGAATTACCCTATTTGGGGATGGGGTGAAAACCTGAGGTAAGGAAACAGTCTGACCTAGAGGCAATGACAAGTGAACCCCCTTCAGCACCTAGCACCTTCATCTGCTGATTGTGAGCCCCAGGGTGCTACAGTCAACAGCAGAAGACAGCCCTGCAAGGAAAAGCAGGAGGTCCAGAAATTTCTCTGATCGTTTGGACCTGGGACAGAGAAAGTGTCTTGCACATACCCTCACACCCTGCATGCATGAAACAAAACACCCACCCTCAAGTGCAGTTGAGGCACATCCCTCATCCCCGCACCCATCCGACTGCCAGGTAGTGTCCTGCAAACACAGTAATACGGACACACCAGCAAACCTTCAAGCTCCTCACGCTGCTCAAGAACCAAAGCGATCTCTCTTGCACTAAAGCACAACAGGTTTTCAAGTAAACAACTGCAGCAAAGGCATCGTGGCAAAATGGAGCAGCACAGATCACAGTTAGTACAACAGAACCCTTCTCTTTTCATCTTCTCACTGTGACTTGAAGGTGGGAGAGAAAGGGACTCACAGAACAGGAACCAGAAGGGAAACAACAAGGAAAGAACGACGTCTTCCTGACGAGTATTTAAACCCTCAAGATTCCTGGTTTCGCTCCTTGTGACTCCACTGTTGCAGAGCAGCAGTTTTCCTTTCTTGGGAAGGGAGTGTTATCTGGCCAAGCACAGAGAGCAAGCTGCGGAGCACTCTCTGCCCCACTAGACCCAGGCCTGGCACCTGGCAGGCTCCAGCAGAAAGCACTGGAGCATGTGGAGCAAGGCAGCCGTGGGCACGGAGCCGAGCCAGCCACAGCACTTCCCACCCCGGGGCGCCTGAGCTATGTCAGCACCCAAACTTGGCCTCCTGGGGCACACAGAGGATGAGAGACACCGAGCGACTCACCTTCCTACCGACACAGCTGAGTTACTGTGGCACCACAGCGAGAGTAACATCACAGCTATTTTCCATTATTAAAAGCTGAGCTTGGGGTTTCAAAGTACCAAAAGAAGAGCAGGAAATGTCTCCTTGATTTCTGCATTTGAACATGTGAATGAACCCAGCTGTCAGAGATTTCTGACATACCACAGCTAACAGAAATAGTTTACTCTTTCCAATGGTAATTGATGCCTCATGTGCATAGCAAAGGAATCCCACCCAATATGCACAGCCACGTGGACAGACATAGCTCCCATGTCTCTCAAACATAAAGGGAGGCACAGGAGGACTGCAAAAATCAGGAGATTGGTGAAGAAACAGCACTGACTTCCTAACTTTGGGGCAAGGACTGCAAATAGCCGTAAAAGAGTGGAACTGAAGCCACAGTTCAGAGTAGAAAACACCTCGATCCTGAGCTTGTACTGGCCACGTTGCCAGGCCCAGAAAATCTTGTCCTAGTATTACATTTCTCCAAGACACATCAAGGTTCTTGCACAGTCGTGGCCCCTGAGAGCTTGGACAAACTGGGAACCATAAACATCCTGAAGAAGTTACCTAAAACCAATACAGTATTTTCAGCAGAAACTGCGCAACACAGAGAAGGGCAGTTAAAATATTTCTTCTCCATGCAACGTCTTTGTAAATAACACCCCCATGAGATTTGTTTAGAGCATCCTGCGCTACAAACTCAGGTCTCAGGTAATTTATTTTCCTGACTTGAAATCAGTTTCTCACGTCTCTCTTCCTCAGTGAAGACTTTCCTTCTTTGCACCCAAAGTGCTTCTTAATCCAACTCTTTATTATCAGGATTAACACTGCTGAGTTAAAACAATGGTTAAAATAAATATTTTCTAAATGTATTTAACAAATAAAGATTTCATAAATAAAACAAAGAATGATTATTACCTCTCCCACACAGCCTTCCTTCTGCATGTACTTTCGGATAATGGACCAGATTTGGCATTTGCTCAGCAATCTTCCTCCAGTGGCAACTTCAAAACTCTCATAGGAACCGTACTTCTCCAGGACAGCATGAATGATCCTAATTGCCTGTCATACACACAAATAAAATATCAGTCAAATGCCTTCTCCACTCTTAAATATCTCTTCTACAGCACCAAAAATCCCATGCATAATGAAATCCAACTAAGAGAATCCCCTATAAAGAATTCATAAGTCTGTGGGGACAAGTGCTTGTAATGCAAGTTTTAAAAAAAATAATAAGATTGAGCCCTCCAAAACATCAATAGGGTGGATGGGTATCTGGTACAGATAGATACTAAAATAACAGGACCTCTAGTAAACTCCTTCTGCATTTTATTGTTTCCCTTATGCTCACAAATGTCTACTGCAGGAACTAGGCAAAGCAGAAGTGAAACAGCAGGATCTTGGCATACTGCCTCCAGATGTTAAAGCCATGATTTATTTCCATCTTTTCTGCATTCAATCCTTCATTGAAACTTTAGTGTTCGCAGGAGATGTATTTTCTCAGCATACTCATCAAAACGAGACTTTCTTATGGCAACACTGGACTTTTGGGAACTCGTGGAAGACATCTGCAGGGACACATCCTTCGGAACACGATGTCCTCTGGTCTAGTATAAAAACAGCACGGACAAAAAAGGAATGGCCGCATGACTGACCTTGGCGTTACAAAAAGATCTTTATTCCTCTGAGCTAGATGAAGCTCACAGAATCAGAAAACAAAAGCAAACCAACAGAAAACCCTCAACACACACGCAGATCACAGCTGAGAGCTGTGGAGAATGTTAAAAATGTTAAAAAGTAGTTAAAACAACCGTGGTAGCTCAGATTGTTCTTCACAGGTGTCTACTTGAGTGAATCTCTGTAGAAACTGCACTTTCAACACCGTGCTGCAAGTGTTGACACATGAACAGGTCAGAATTACACCTGCAACCTCCCCCTTGCGTAAGGGATAGATAGGGCCTATAATACAGCTCGGATGTAAAGGGAAATATTAATCATGCAATGCTGCTTCCCCTACTTCAGACAGGGTCTCAACATAACCAGTCTACCAAAACAGAGTAATATTTTAACAAAAACAGTGTGCACCAATTTATCAGCACTTCTCTATCATTTATAAGCATATATAGCATTTATATAGTCTCTTTACAACATGAGCATTTAATAGCACATTTTCTCCCCAAGGAGTGAGTTTGCACCTTAGTCATTTTCCAGTAACAGATTTCTCATGCCTATTAATACATATGCCCATCTGGATGAATACTCTCACTCTTTTGTACACTCTGCTCCCGAGATCTTCAGCCCAGAACAAGAAGCTTCTCCTGAAGTGTTTTATCCCCTGCTGCCGAGTCAATCCCTTTGCCCTTTTGTGCTCCTTTCCTCATCTAGCTTCAGCTGTTCTTCCAAGTCCAATCCCTAACAAGCCAGATCCCTTGCAGACATATTCTCCACTCAACAGAACCTAAGTAGGTGTGGATGGGATGGCGCAGCACGCAGGGGAGACGTGCTGTTTCAGTAAGGAATTAAACACAACAGACTACATAATTACCAAACTGGCATTCGCACCACTTCCCACTACACAGTGGCAGTGGTTTCACTCAAGCTCTTTTATTAGATTAGTGCTGTATCCTAAAGCTTAAGCCACATACAAGGTGGAAGCCAATGTCATAGTGTGCACGTGAGCTTACATCTGAGACCGGACGAGGAGCTGCGCGGCCTGAGGTCCTTTCCACGGACATCAGTCTCAGAGGATCAGAGAAAGGCCAGAGAACGTCTCCTCAAATGAAGGCACACACTGTTCTTCCTCCACCATGACCAAAAGGAAAGCAACAGGTTAGAGCCCTGCAAGAAAGGGTTTATTCCCTCCTTTCTGCGTAGAGATATCCCTGACTATGACACGAATGCTTCCTGCCCAGACAAACACCCAAGCCGCCTAAACATGACCAGAGGCCCGAGCAAAGAGGGATACCATGTGTGCTGTTACCACCTCTCTGTACCACAACACGTGCTCCTGGTCTCCCTTCCCTGAATGACCCTCTATCCACTGCTGATTTTATTCTCAAGTGCATTACCCTGTCTTTTCAGGAGAAGTTTCTCATGCTTCACTTCTGGAATTGCGCTCCCTTCCTCCGATCTCTCTCCGTGCGAGACAGGGAATCACAGCCCAGCGCAGGCAGCACTCGCACACCCTCCTAGAAGCTCATTTACTCCTCACCACCCCTCCTCAAACCTAGCTTCTTGGAGGGTTTTTAAACTTTGCCCCCTTTCAGAAGCTAAATAATTACGGCCGTTTCTGACATTAATCAAAAAGGGACCTCCTGTCATTGCTTGCTTAGTCACTATGAAACTTGGTCTCTTATCCGAAAGGTCTGTAGCACTGAGCGGAAAGAAACTGGGCACAGAAAGTCTGCAGGAGCAAAACCACAACCCGACACGTTTCCTTCTGACTTTTAGAGCAGCCCACAGAGAACAACATTTCTAGGAAGGGCCATTTGCTTGTCTTAGAAGCCGATGAAGCTTAGAAGCTTTGCAGCCCAGACAGTGCCCTCTTGGGTCTCCACAACAAGAGCTAATCTCCAGCTCCCTCCGCAAACACGCACAACGACACCCACAACCTGGTGACAAACACTCAAGCGACAGGTCAAGCTCCAGGGTGATGCTGTTGTGGCTCCTCTGCGAGAGGCTGGGATGGGGCCAAGCAGGCCTCGTACCTCTGGTGTAATGAGCCTGTAATGAGCCTCTTCTTACTTAATCGAAACAGTTAAAGTTTCTGCTG
>PTEX01000378.1:237119-476008 GCA_003342815.1 Eudromia elegans | reverse complement strand
CTCCAGCTCACCTTATTAGGGCACAGCTCTTCCTTCCTCCATCTGCCTAGGGCCTGGTCAGAACACAGCTCTGTATCTGCAACAAAACAAAAATGCAACAACAAAAACAACTAGAGGTGCCGCACAGAGTGGCCGAGCAATCACCCTTACAATCCCTCACCACCACACTCTATACACTACCACTGTGAACATGCAGCACCAAGGCAACTCCAGCCCCGAACAGACACAGACATACACATAGCAGGCACAAACAGAGAGGAATGTGGGGAATGTTTAGAGCTTAATAAGGTAGGGAGCTTAGTATAACTTAGACTTAGCATAAGTAGATGATATAGTATAGCATAGGGCATGGCGCTCGGAAGATGTCGCGATGTCACGGAAAGACGGGAAGGAGGCGTATAGCCTAGGAATGATTGAAGAGGGCATATAAGGCAATAAGTAAAATAATTGCAGTAATGGCTTTAGAAGAATATGGATCTATGGCCTATCAAAACTCACTCTTCTCTTAGCAGAACTGCAGGCTGTCTTGACACGACTGCAGGCTGTGATGATTCCGCTGCACTACAAGGACTCTGAGAATAAAGAGATAAAGACGCTGGGAACGGAGCAGCCAGGAACTGGGAGCGCTGAGGCTGCAAGGACACTCAGAGCAGAGAAGAAACAGAACTGTGGAGCGAGCAGAGGAGTGGGAACCAACTCCAAACAYGGGACTGAGTGAGCTCAACAAGATAAGAGCCGGAGCAGCTGCAGCCTAATTAGCCAATCATTATGTTAGTGTGCGTGTGAACAGTAGTATGTAACCAATCTCCAGTCAGAAGCGAGCTTCCACATTCAGCCTGAGTATATATGCAAGCTAAGTTAAGCAATAAACGCCACTTGCTGCATCCTCATATTGGTGTCTGTGCTCAATGGTCCTGAGGCAGGGGTAACCTCAGCCCAGTTCGGCAACTGAACGAGACTGGCCGATGCAAGTCGTCAACAGAGGAAAAACCTACACAAAAGGAACCGCTGCCACGCAGAAGATGCTGAACTCCAGAGAGCCTGATGAAGTCACAAGCATGTGGCTCTGATGCTCTGGGCAATCCCGGAAAAAAGTCAAAGGCCATTGCCTGTGATGGAAGGGACTGGCAAGAAGGATCCGAGACTGCCTGACCCCAAGGAGGAGAACCCCAACAGGGTGCCAGGAAGGCGTGAAGCAAGATGGGCCTCAGAAGAAGGAGCGGCCAACAAGGCCTCAAAGACTGTCGCAAAGAAAAACGGCTGCAGACAGCCACAAGGCTGGAGAGACCCCTTTGTAGTCCTACGTGCAAGCCAAAATGAGAACCTCTGGCACAAGGAGTGTTGTCTGCCAGGCAAACACACAGCAGCCAGCCAGAAAGACCCAAAGCCTCGACAACACTGGAAGTAAAACCATGAATGGGCACCGGGAAGGCACAAGAGCATGGAGCAGCAGCACAAGATGACACAGCGATGGCTGCAAAGAAGTCTCGCCATAGGGACATCTGCACTAATGCTGCGCAGTTAGGGCTGTGCTACAGGAGCACAAAGAACGAGAGCAATATCCACACCCGAGCAAAAGACAGCAAAGCTATGACACAGACCACAGACTACACAACGATGCAGACTCTTCTTTTTAACATCTGAAGCAGTACCAAGGAAAATGAAGCAAGCTTAGGCACAATTTGAGTAGTACTGAAAGAAAGGATACTAGCAAAATTAATGTTACTTTCACACCGGTACAAAATAACCTGAGCAAAAAGAGACATTGATTTCCTCTGCAAAGTTCTTGACACAAATGCAATATTTGAAGCCATACTGTAACTTGTGTGTAGAATGACTTTACAAATTACACAGGAGAACTTGGGGGGGGGTGGGGGGGTGGGGAAAGAGGAAAAAAAAAAAAACCCCACACACCATTAGCACACAATAAAAACAGTAATTTTCAGTCTTGTTGGCAGCAAGTACTCATGTTCAGCAAATATGGGGCACCCGCAAAAGAAAAGCTGAGTTCTACCACAGGCAAGTTTCTCAGCTGCTCACTGCCATCATTTTGACCCATTTTGAAAATTGCGTTTATCTGTGACGGCAAAAACAATGTTCACGGGGCCGTGTCGAAGATCTACCTGTTTTGCCAGTTGACAGGGAAGAGGAGGGCGACAGAAAGAATCAGGCACAATGGGAAAGAATGATTGTGTTTACTATTGATATCAAATAATATGAAATGAAATGATACATGTAACAAAACAATAAGCTTACTATTTACTGAGTGTTACCAGCAGACAAAATAAGCACGGCAACTCACTTAATCATTACTGCATGAGACAGAAAGAGAATAGTGATTAAGAAAAAAACATATCACCAATTCCCTCAATACATTACCATGATCCAGATCCACAGACGCTGGGAAGCCCCTGTTGTAGCGAGGATTTGGAGAACCTTCCCGGCAATTGGGAGATCTTACGCGGTGCATCCATCCGTAAGGGAGGTCTCCAAAGTTGCTATAAGAGGGACCAGGTTTTTAAAACCAAATCAACACAGCTTGCATTTTCTTTGGTAGTGGCAACCTCTGGTATGTCTGGTATGTACTTTCCTTATCATCTAGGCTCGGGGCCTGGCCAGAGCCCCGGCTTCGGATGGGAAGGTTTCCTTCAAGGTTGAAAACACTTGTCTGAGAACCTACAAAAGTTACAATTTCATGGGCCTACATGCTGGGTGGCATGAGCGATTTACAGGCAAGTTCTGTGTGCTTCTACAAAGGCAGAGCCATATTCAGCTGTAAGTCAAGCTCTTGACTTAGGCCTGTGGTTCAGGCCAAGCACTTCACACTGAAATCCTCCGTGCCAAACAGTTTGATGAAAATCATACACACATCAACATGAATGGATCTGCTATCTGTCCCTAACCATATTAGGCAATGAGAAAAGACACCATACTAGCACACCAAAAGTAGTTCTTATAGCACAGATGTTAACAGAGGCATAAAGAAATAAAAGCACTGGAAATTTGTGCAATCGCTGCTCATGTACCCCCATATGCTCAATCCCTGTCACACCCCATTACACAAAGTGACCCAGCCAGGTTAGTGTTCTTGTACAAGCAGCTAGGTTAGTGTTATGTATAAATACCAACCGAGGAAGATTCCAAATGATGATACTTCCTCTCTAAAACTATTTTGTGGTTAATAAATCACTTGAGATTATTAGGAGTTGTGGGTTTTACATAAACTACTGCCACTGAGCAGCCATGGAAAAATGAATCCTAGGTGGGCAATCCTTTTGCTCAACAATCCTCCCACATCAGAAGAATTTGCAGAAGTAGCATTTAAGTTAAATATGATTCCACATAGCTAGCGCCCCAAACAGCTCAGTCGAGTCATGATTGAGACCGTTGCCACGTTCTTCCTCTGTAGGACATTTTGCAATTCAACTACTACAGCATCACTTAACTTTTACTCATGTACCTCTCAGATAACAGCATGGGGTTAGGGTTAAATCTAAGGCATCAGGAAGGGGTTTGGAAGAGACTAGGGAGTCCTGCCAAGACTAAAGGTCCCAAACAGAACTGGAGTGCAAAAGAAAGCATTCAAAGAACATGGCAGAGTAAAACAAAGGTGTTCCTGGGGCTCTGCTGGACTGAGAGGACTCGACAGCACAAGACTCTTTCTTTGGGGGAATCTAGTGCAGACTAAATGCATCTTCTGGAGGCCACTGCACAACTAAAGTGGACCGAGAGCAACAACCAAGCCCTGCCTGGGACAAGGAGCAAGCCAGCCCTGGCGGGCGCCCTGCCCTTCTCCTCCCGCATCGCCGCTTCAAACCCCCCAACGCGCCCCTCCCTCCTCGCTCTACAGCCCGAGGCTCCGCTCCCGCCAACCAGGTCCTCGGGCTCCGCCACCGCGTGACACTGCCCTTCCCGGCCCCGGTGCTCCCTCCCCGCGCACCGCAARCGGGCCGCGTGGTCCGGGACAGATCCCCAGCCCCACTCACCTCCTCCGGGCCAGACCCAGACGCAGCTGCTCCACACCTACACCCACCTCGCAGAGCAGCTCCGGCGCAGGGGGCCAGCCCAGCCGCAGAATGCGCCGGCCCCCCCCCCCGCCGCAGCCAATCAGCACCAGCACCAGCTGCGGCTTATCCCGGCCCCGTCGCGCACASCTGCCGCCTAGYACTAAGCTGCCCGGGAGAAGCAGCACGAGCCTCGTTAGGGACAGCTGGGCGGCCGGCCAAAAGCGCGCATGCGCAGAGGGCTGAGGGGCGCTCATTGCTGCCTCCCTATGTCCGAAAATCGGAACTGCAACGACATGGGGGAGCGCGCATGCGTAGAGGGCTCCGTTTGGCTCGCTGCTGCCTCCCTATGTCCGAAAATCGGTACTGCAAAGACGGGGAAGAGCGCGCATGCGCAGAGGGCTCCTTTTGGCTCGCTGCTGCCTCCCTGTGTCCGAAAATCGGTACTGCAACGACGTCGGGTAGCGCGCATGCGCAGAGGAGTCGGTCGTGCTCGCTGCTGCCTCCCTGTGTCCGAATATAGGTACTGCAACGATATGGAGTGGCGCGCATGCGCAGAGGGCTCCGTTTGGCTCGCTGCTGCCTCCCTGTGTCCGAAAATCGGTACTGCAAAGACGTGGAGTGGCGCGCATGCGCAGAGGTGTCGGTCGCGTTCGCTACTGCCTCCCTGTGTCCGAAAATCGGTACTGCAACGACGGGGGGGAGCGCGCGTGCGCAGAGGGCTCCGTTTGGCTGCCCAATTTCAGACACTTACTTGAAGATGCGGTGGTACCGATTTTCGGATACAGGGAGGCAGCAGCGAGCACGCCCCAACCATCTGCGCATGCGCTTCCCCCACACACCGTTGCAGTACCGATTTTCGGACACAGGGAGGCAGCAGAGTGCCAAGCTGAGCCTTCTGCGCACGCGCACTCTCCCACGTCGTTGCAGTACCCAATTTCGGACACAGGGAGGCAGCAGCGACCGCGGCCAACACCTCTGCTCATGCGCGCCACTCCCTATCATTGCAGTACCTATTTTCGGACATAGGGAGGCAGCAGCGAGCCAAACGGAGCCCTCAGCGCATGCGCGCTCCCTCACGTTGTTGCAGTACCTATTTTCGGGCACAGGGAGGCAGCAGCGAGAGCTCCTCAGCCCTCTGCGCATGCACGCCCCCCCCACGTCGTTGCAGTACCGATTTTCGGACACAGGGAGGCAGCAGCGAGCGCGCCCAGCACTCTGCACATGCGCGCCCTTCCATATCCTTGCAGTACCGATTTTCGGACACAGGGAGGCAGCAGCGAGCAGGCCTCAGCACTCTGCGCATGCGCGGGCCCCCCACCCCCACCCCCCCACCTCCCGTCGTTGCAGTACCGATTTTCGGACACAGGGAGGCAGCAACGAGCGCGACCCAGCACTCTGCGCATGCGCACCCTTCCATATCCTTGCAGTACCGATTTTCGGACACAGGGAGGCAGCAGCGAGCGCGCCTCAGCACTATGCGCATGCGCGGCCCCCCCCCCGTTGCAATACCGATTTTCGGACACAGGGAGGCAGCAGCGAGCTCGACCCAGCACTCTGCGCATGTGCCCCCTACCCACGTCGTTGCAGTACCGATTTTCGGACATAGGGAGGCAGCAGCGAGCGCTCCTCAGCCCTCTACGCATGCGCCTCTCCCACACACTGTTGCAGTACCAATTTTCGGACACAGGGAGGCAGCAGCGAGCCAAATGGAGCCCTCTGCGCATGCGCGCCCCCCAAGTCGTTGCAGTACCGATTTTCGGACACAGGGAGGCAGCAGCGAGAGCCACAGAGAACTCTGCGCATGCGCGCCGCTCCTTATTGTTGCAGTACCGATTTTCGGACACAGGGAGACAGCAGCGAGCCAAAAGGAGCCCTCTGCGCATGCGCGCCCCCCCCCCCGGTCGTTGCAGTACCGATTTTCGGACACAGGGAGGCAGCAGCGAGGGCCACAGAGAACTCTGCGCATGCGCGCCGCTCCTTATTGTTGCAGTACCTATTTTCGGACACAGGGAGACAGCAGCGAGCGCTCCTCAGCCCTCTGCGCATGCGCGCTCTCCCACGCTTTTGCAGTACCGATCTTCCGAAACAGGGAGGCAGCAGCGAGGACCACAGACACCTCTGCGTATGCGCCCTCCTCCATATCGCTGCAGTTCCAATATTCGGACACAGGGAGGCAGCAGCGAGCGCTCCTAAGGGTTCTGCGCATGCGCGCTCTCCCAGGTCTTTGCAGTACCTATTTTCGGACATAGGGAGGCAGCAGCGAGCACGACCGACACCTCTGCACATGCGTGTCCCTCCATATCCTAAACCTAACCCTAACCCATAACCCTAACCCTACCCTAACTCCTAACCCTAACCCATAATCCTAACCTAACCCTAACCCCTAACCCTAACTCTAACCTCTACCATAACCCTAACCCTAAATGTTTCTAACCCTAACCCCTAACCCAACCCTAACCCTATAACCCTAACCCTAAATGTTTCTAACCCTAACCCCTAACCCAACCCTAACCCTGTAACCCTAACCCTAACCTCACCCTAACCCTAAACCTTAACCCTAACCCCCTAACCCTAAACCCTAACCCCAACCCTAATCCTAACCCCTAACACTAAACTTAACCCTTACCCTGAATCTCCAACGCTAACCCTGTATCTTTAATCCTAACCCTTACCCCTAACCTTAACCCTTACCCCTAAGTCTAAATCTAACTCCTACCCTGAATCTGTAACCCTAACCCCTAACCTTAACCCTAACCCCTAAGCCTAACCCCTAAGCCTAAACCTTAACCCTAATCCTAATCCCTAACCCTAGTCTAAGAACGGACCTATCTGCCCCACGGGATACGGCAGGGTCGCCACGGGGCATGTCGTGATATAGCGGGGCAGTGTGGGGCCCCTCAGGATATAGTGGGGCGGTGCGGGGTTTGACGGGATATAGTGGGGTTGCTGCAGAGCGTGTTGGGAGTGCTATAGCCTGCAATCAGTCCTCAAGTCAGGATTTAAAACAAACTGATTTTTTTCTCCCATTCATAGTCAGTTTTCTTTGCATATGCAGTTTTAATTTGGAATCATAAATCTTTTGTACAATATGATCTGACTCTATCTGATGGTCCGGAAATATGAAAACCACAATATTTAAACAGGAAAGTAATGATATCTAGATATGTAGGTGAAATAACAGTGCAGAGCCTCTCATACAAAACTAGTGGAACTCCTCTTGCAAAAGTCTGAAGGCATTGTTGTTACTATTGGGTTACACTCAATGGAGCAAATTGCACATGAAGGAGTAGTGATATATTTACAGTCATTCTCAATCATTCATCATACTGTCCTTCAAAAGCAGTTAATTGATTTGAGTTTGAAAGTCAGGTACTTTTCATGACAGAACAAGTGAGTGAATTATTTTACATCAAGGGAGTTTTGTTGTTATTAAACTCTATTTTGGCAGAATGACCACCAGAGAAGTGCCTCCAAAGGTAATTTCAGTATGACAATTACATCAGCAGGTCATTGAGATCTACATTCAGATTCACAAGAAACATGACTGGGAAAACAAAGGACAACTTAAAATGAAAGACTACTCCCAAAGGAGGAGACAAAACGAGAGCCTTGCTTAATGATTCACAGAACGGGGCCCATAAACGACAGAGAGAACACAGCCAGATTCAGCGGAGGGTCACCCATGAGAAAGGACCCAGGGGACTTGACTATGACCCCATATCTGGCATCACTTGTCCTCCCTTTCACCACAAGTGATCCAAGTCAGACTAGCCAGACAGATACTGCTTGGTACTTGTGAGCATGTGAGTATGAAAAAGTAAGTATGAAAGACTGTGTGAATGAAATCTGTGAAAATAAGTGACTGAAATCACTTTTGTTTAAAATAAAATCAACTTCCTCTCCTATATCGTCTCACACTTAGGCTTCCTATATTCATTTTATGTTATTTGTCACTAGATCATTTACATTTTTAATATAAACATAATTGTTTGTGGTTACAGCAGAGAGAGCACTATATAGGTATGCAAGCACACAGCAAGCAACAGCTTGTCTTTTTGAGGCAATACTGCTGTTTCCCCTTTTGCCCCAAGAAAGAGATTTGGCACACTAATGATTTCTGCTGTTACGTCAATAACTTCTTATTTTACAGTGCACAGAGAAAAAAGACTGTTAAAACAAGTTGATTTCCCAAAATTATGCCCAAGTATGAAATTACAGGAAATGTCCTAAACATTTTTGCAAGGTGACACATACACAACTGTGCTAGTATGAGCAACCTTAAAAATGAGTTTTAAAATACGTGTTTCAGATATAAAATATCATTTACAAATTATAAAACCCTGCGGATTTGGTGGTTTCTGAGAATGTTACTGAATATTTCAAAATAAGTGGAAAGAAAAAAGAAAATAATGTTTTTCACTAGTCAGGATTGTTAATTTCCACAGTAGTAGTTTAAATGATTCAGGATATGAGATTCTTTATGGTGTCATGTCATGGCACCTGTCGTTTCTTGTTTCCCCAATCAGAAAATAGGAATACTATTCACTACAGACACTAGGCTAAAAACAAACAAAAGCAAGCAACAACAACAATAACAATCAAGCTAATGGTGCTATGGATACTCTTACTGTGAAATTATTGTGCTTCCAGGAACAAAAAAAATGTGCAGCTGTAAAGCAGTAATATCTGCAAAAAATAACATATTTCTTACCTGTGTCCCTTCCCCTCTTTCACCATTGAAAGTGCACTTAGACTTTGAAAAGTAAAACCGGTCCAAAATATTACATCTCTGCTGTTATATTTGTGTAATGGTGACAACAGTGTGATAGCAGCCTCCCTTCTCTCACAGTGGTAGGTAACTTCTACCCTCTTCTACAGCTAGAGAAATTTCAATTTGCCTTGTTCATAATGAGCAACAAATTAATGGTCTCCATAACATAGTGCATCTTTAATATTTTAATGCTTCTTTAAATCTGCAATGAGATTCACAGTCTCATCTCTTACCTTAGAAACAGTCCTCAGAAAGTCTGTTATTTTGCTTGCTATTTCTTGTTCTTGATGTCTTTCCCCAGTCATGGTCATTTTCTTTACTCGAATCAGTCTGATTTATTCATCCTGTGCAGGATTAAATCAATTCTCTTCTACTTTAGCCATAGTCATGTACTCCATCTAAACTCATGACTTGGTATTTTAACGCTTGTGAAATCAAAACAAGTATAGAATGGTTTCAAAGAAAAGTTAAGAGGCCAGACTGGTGGCCAAAAATGTCTTCATTTCGATTTAAAGTTGAGAAAAGCAATGTGGCCATGAGTAAGTATGAGCTAAAGAAGTGGCAGTTCCTCTATATAGTGCAAGATCCTGCAGAACAGGTTCGACTGTCTTAGCTTAGTTCTCTGTCTCTAACTTAATATACTGAGGCCATCACCTGTCCCCTGGCACTCATGGATGCCGAAGATTTCTCTTACCATTGGGCAAAATTATCTGCTAAAGAATATAGTGACCTACTAATACCTAGTTACAGTCCTACAGTTAGAATCCTAAATTCATGTTTGACAACATCTGCTGCAAGAAACAGAGATGAACAGACAACCGAAAGAAACCTAAAAAAAGGAATGGCTGGTGTAATGGGAGATGTGGAATGGTAGACACTGCTTCTAGACGGGACTCTATGCCAACAGTAGTTGCCAGCCCTTGAGAGCAGTAACAACAATTACTTTCCATGACTCTGACACAGATAAAGGGGGCATTTTGCTGCCCACAAAGCAGTGTCTGTCTATGCCAATTTCCTGCTTCGTTGATAGTTAAGGCTGGACCTGCGGTCCAGCCCTCACTAATCGTCTGCCAAAGGAGTTGAGGAATTGCGAAAAGTCAACATAAAAATTGCTAGTTATGCATATCTGATCTACTTCCAGAAGGAGAAAATCTGTATCTATGAACTGAAAAATTCATAGACAGAGAGGAAAGCACTTCTTAGATGTAAGTAAAGGACTGTATTAGATTTTTAGGGTAATTTCAGCATTGCCAAAATACAAATGCTGTTGTACTGGCAGTATTTTCTCTTTTAGAGAGATTTCTAATATCCACCTCTTCAACCATCCATGGATCTAAACACGTTCTTCAGGGTATTGCCACCATATCTCATTATGACATCATTCTTTTATCTTGGATGAACAAATACAGTCTTGTGGTCTTAGCTGAGTAAATGCAAAACAAAACAAAAAACAAACCACCTCCCAATCACACTTGGCTCAGTAAGAAATAGATCAGGAAATACTACAAAATCTCTGTCAGCTTATTTGTCAAGAGTATATTCTGTGATCCTGCATCATATTCAATTTTTGTTCCTACATATCCAAAACAAAACCTACAACATGAAATTAAAGGAGTTTCTGAAAAGGGTACCAAATATTTAAAGTAAGGTATCAGAGTGTAAGAAAAGTGAAAAGTCTGAAATCATGTGATTTGAGGGATAGACATGACATACTGTTATAGACATTTGCAAAATATTGCATAATAAGTGAAGGAAAGGCATGAGTACATTTTAACTCAGCTTAAGAAACTAGTGGATGTGCAATAAGGAAAGGAAATATTTAGAAGACTATTTACACAATTCAGAATTAGCATGTAAAAGTCATTGCTGGAAGGTACAAAAAGTCATGAACTTTTAACAGACTGCAAAAATGAGGATTTTTTTTTTCTGGGTAGTTATTTTAGAATAACATATAAACATATAAATCACTCCTTTCAGGAAAAAAGTACCCAAGTGACAGAACATAGGGTAGGTTTTCCCTACACAGGTTAATTAAGACAGATTGTTGTTTGTGTTTTTGGGGACTGGCTTTTACTGGCAGAAATGGAAATTTCAACTGAATGCCATATTAATCTGACATAGTCCTGACATTCCTCTGTTTCTATATAAAACATTCAATTACTTCCTTAAAAAGAACATGTAGAAATGACATTCAATAAATCTATGATCTTATGTGCCACATTACTCAGAAATTTGGTAACCTTTCATGTAAAGTTTGTAACATTGTAACACATTGCAAAGTTTGTTCAGTATGGGTAAAACACAGCACTGGAGTAATAGCCAGGTAAATAAAATTGAATCAATTCAACATTGATGAAGACTACAGAGACTCAATATATATGCTGATCCATGGGTCAGTCCACAATAACCTTTTAAGGGTACACAGATAAGGCTTTTTTTTTTTTTTTTTTCCCCCTTAATTTCTAGTTTTAAATTGATAAAATAACATCCTAAATAAAATAATTTCCTAGGCTCCTCCACACATCATACAACTCAACTTCAAGGACTAAGAGTATATAACAGGGAAGTAATGTCACTGTCACTTCTTTGACATCAAAATGTATGTGTCTATACATACATAACTATAGTTATCTATAACTGTCTATAGTTATGTATACATGCATACATAGTCATCCTTGGCAGTCCATTTTGAACCTCCACGGAAAAAACGATAACCATTTCTACAACTTACCTAGATTTTTTAGTGGAGTACTTATCTTTACTATTAACATTTTTTTCCTCATGTATGTCCTTACTGTCTTTTTCTGTTTGAATATTTTTTTTCCTTTTAAGCTATTGACTTCTTTACTGACCCACAGAAGCTACCATGTTCATCTCCTTCTTTAATTGCCTTTATTATTGTTTAAAAAGTCATCATTATTATTATCATTTCTTCCTAGTTACCTTTTTTTTTTTTTAGATTGCTCCACTTTGATCCCCCTGATCTCACTTTAAGTCTTTCAGTCTCCCCTGTATTCCTGACATGATCCATCTGGGGTGCTGTGCCTGAAGTTAGACTTCAGCCTTCTAGGCCTTGAGGTCTTGCCAACATCAGAAGAACAAATTTAACAAACAGCAAAGCTCCAAGACAGCCTTTAATGACATCTCTGTGACTATATCCCTCCACTTTGACAGTAAGCCAGCAAGTTATATAGATAACTATTAGAAAATGTGTATAATCAATGCTTATGAAGTGTGTTTATGAAAAAATTTTGTGCGACCTTGTTGCAAATCAAAGTCAATATGTACTGCAGCTGCTGCTGCTCTCTTCTCCTTTGGCTTATGGATCTGTCAAAGAAAAATTAAATGGATTTGACTGACTTCTGCCAATTCCATGCCAGCTGTTAGTCACCCATTAGTGGCTAGCCAGGAGGTATCTATTATAGTATCTCCCAGGAATTGACATCAATTTAGTCTATAATTTCTCAGCTCTTCCTCATGCCTCTCTCCCATTTTATACATAGGTGTTATGCATGAAAATTTCTGATCTTATGAATCTTACACTCTTTGAGTTCTTCAAGCCTTAGCATTCCTAAGATTGCTTCATGCTCCTTTCCTCACTGCAGGTAAGTGAAGTAATAACAGAATGAGACAAAGTGCCTTATCAGTGTAAAAAAAAAAGAAAAAAATGAAATGGAAGCTCCTACAGAGAAAGATCCATGATCAAATAGCAAGTGAGTTAATATGAAAAAAAAATTGAAATATGACAAAAATGAAATATGAAAAAGGGTGAAATTATGGTGGCCTGTCTGGGTAGATCAAAGTATTTTAATGTGTACTTCTATACTAATGAACAATTGGATGAGTAAACACCATAAAAGCACAAATGGTGTTTTTAATTTTTACCTGTTACAAAATGAATTTTATGAAGTTTCTCTTTGTGCAGGGAGTCTCACCACTTGAATCACATTCTTATGAGTTATTCAGCATTTAGTTTGTCAGGTTAATAGTAGGTCGGATTATTATCATTTATAGCATTAATACCATTATTACTATTTTACAGAGACGATAGGGATGGGCTGGTACAAAGGCATCGCTGTGGTGATCCTGAAAACAGGATTGAGAGTTAAATGCACGCTTTTTTTTTTTTGTAAGGTGTACAATTACAGGAAGTAAACTATGATTTTTATTATGAATATATACTTTTATTTCACATATGCTCATCTGTGGCTAACACTGGCATATACATTCATACTGACTCAAAAAATGTTTCTTACTCTTCTGAAATGACACATCATCGTATGTGAAATTCTGGATTCCTGGTATGCAATTAACTGCTTTACTTTTCTGAACATCTCAGTCAGCCCTCTGGATAAACAGCCTGAATTGCATAAGCATAGTGTGTTAAAACTCATGAGTTAATATGTGGTCACTAGGAAGTTTACAGGCCCACTGGTATGATTTACCTGCCTCACCCACCTAATGTGAATTATAATTGGTTTGTACAGAAGGTGAGGCTTAAAGTTTTCTCTATAAATGCTGTCACAGACAGAGGTAGAAGTCTTATCATATTTCCCTACAGTTGCTCACAGAAATACAAAGTCCAAGACAAAGAGGAGCAAGGAAGCATGGCTGGTAAGTAAAAACGAGTCTCTTCATGGATAAGTAGCGGGCAACTGAATAACCTACCAAACACTGTTTTCTTCTAAGGGTATATTTTTGCTAAAGGGCTCTGAATTGTTGCAGTACATTACATTCTGAGATACTGAATAGGTTACTTCAGTATTTTCTTTCCTAAATATTGAAAAAGACCCAAAGGAGGAAAAGAAGATAATCCATGTGTTATTATACTAGAGCTGATATGACAATACTGCAAGTAGAGCAGAAGAAATTATGACAAGGAAATAGCCTTTAATGTGAAACTTAGAGAATCAGAGAGTAGTTCAGGCAAGAATGGATCTTCTGATCTCTGTTAATGGTAATATTTCTGCCAAGGATAGTCTGTAGGATGGATTCCCTCTTGTAGATTCAGTGTCAGCAAATTGCAATGCCAATTTAACTACTGATTAAAATCAGTATGAAAGGTAACGGCTCCTTAAAATATAGACAAAGCATTGCAGAAGTCCCAGAAATAAAGTCTTACCAGGAAAGATATTGAATCAATACAAGGCTGGCCTTGCTCTTATTTAGGTTAGCCTGGATTTTCAGGTACCTCTGTAAGAATGTATAAGGAGGCCTAAGTGCCAATGACACTGACCTAGGCATGGAATCCATGCTCTGCTGGCCTTATGTGACATAAGCTTGAAAAGTTCAAGAAATTAATTAAAGAAAAAAAACCCCTACAGAGCAGTACAGAAACTAGAGGCATTGTTTTTTTCCCTTATAGAGGTTAAAAGAGCCACAGTTTCCCCATTATTTTTCCACAGAAGATTCGTCCACAGAAGACCTGAAATCCTTAATGTTCTTGACTTGAACTGCTTGCTCTAGCATCCCTGAGCAGAGCCTGCTGTTTGCCTTAACTGCCTGTGCTTACTTAATGACTATATCAGTATGTTTTGCTAATATACCTAAATACTCATCTATTTAAGATCGAGAAGCGAAATTGACACAGAGAATGGGCATAAGGCAACTGATCCATTCATAGATCTCTTCTACTTAGCAAAGCTTAAATAAACTACTGTTTATTTTCATATATATATGGAAAACCACAGTTCTATTGGTCGACATGAATGACTGGGCATGATTTTTTTCTTTTTTCTTTTTCTTTTTTTTTTTAATAAGACCAGTATATAGTAAAACTGGACAGTAAAAACCTTCAACTAAAGCAACAGAGAAATAACCACAAACCAATTCTTTCTGTGTTGTAACACTTCCTCTTAAGCAACCATGTGCCAACAAGTTAGCCAAGACATTTCAGCAAGGTGTTCCGCCAAAACTTCCTCCTAAGTATCACACACTAATCTACTCATTATCCATTTTTACCACACTGTTTTCACCACATCAAATACAAGAAGCAGTAGCAGCATTTAACGAACAAACTTATATTTGCTGATCATGGTTACCTCTTCTTTATGAAATGTCCGGGGCACATTCTAAGCCCAGTGTTAAATTGGAAATGTCAAAAGGACTCAGGGGATCCTCCTCACCGTTTCATGGCATACTTAGGACAATTTAATGTAAAAAAAAAAGCTCTGTGTTTAAACATGTGTGCATAGAACTGTTTTTACAAACACAAAAACATATCTTGCAAATATACACTTTTTTTTTCTCTCTAGTTTAACAGAATAGAGAAGGAAGAATAGAGGTGATGCCTAAAGAAAAGGCAAGCATGTACAAAAAAAATCCTGTAAATCTGATGGCATGTTTTCTTAAGGGTTTTGAGAGTCTGCAACACACTACTACTGCTAAGGATTTGGCAGCTTATTTAACAGTCTCACACTCAACTGTCTGTCACTCTTAGGATTCATTGTCATTACAAGTAAGGCACTGGCCACACCTGCAAGCATCATCTTTGTGCATGAGAAATAAAGCTCTTGTCCGCAAAATGGAGACAGGATGTCAGAACTCAGTTCTTAGAAGAAATGAACAGAGCCACATCCTGCTGGGAGCTGGCAAAAAAAAAAAACAAACCCAAAGATATTCCTTGCTCATGACTGTGCAGCAATAACTGGAAGTTAGAAGATCCAAACAACACCTACATTCCATTTCAGTGGCATGCATGAGTGCATAAGTAGGGAGAGTAGGACAATATATTTAAACAGAATAAGGTATACATTAGAGGTTATGTGGGAACATGTGGAAGCTGTCCTGGAGGCCTGGCCTAAGTTCATCTCAGTGTGTGCACTGTCATTTTGGCGTATTCCTAGGTGCTTGTCCCACAGTAGTTTTTTGAAGTACATATATTGGTGCATGTCACTAATATTTCTGGAATGAACCATCTTTCTCCTGCCAGTATCCCGTGGGAAAATCTGAGCCCAACTAACAGTAAGTGTACTGAGTGTACCAAATTTGTCTGCCATCAGAGTCTGGCTATTGGAGAACTTCTGGAACAATCCTCCAGGAATTTCCTAAGACTGCAGCCTTGCTATCTGGGGCATTTTGAATGGAAGAGAAAGACAAAAAAAAAAAATAGTCATGTCTTGGACAACATCTACAGCCTAGAGGAGATCTCCACCAAGTGCACTTCCATATGGACTTGGCCAAGCTATATCAGAGGATTCTTGTCCTGAAGAGTATTGACACTAGTCAATCCACACCATTGGGCCAAGAGCCCAGGTTGTTCTGCAGCGTGGCTTGCAAATATAGCATACCTGTAGGAAACCACTTAACTTCCTGTATCTTGGACAGGAGAGGTGGTTTTGATCATGAAATACCTTGCTTAATCATCCAGGGAGGAAATGAAAGGGGAGACAAAATTGCCTAAGCTTCCCTGAGAACTAAGACAGACCCAAGGTGAGTCATGGCCAGCCTCGCCAGATGACTGAAAGATAATGCTTTAGGTATACGTATGGAAGAACTGTACTCAAGAAGAATAAATGGGCATAAGGCTGTTTTAGTGACTGTCTTCCAATCCTAAAACAAAGGCCATCCTAAATTAATAATAGATGACATTTAATAGAATTCAAAGTGTCATTGGATTAATGAAGAGCTGATGGGAAGAGGAAAAACAATATTAAGAGAGAAAGTGAATTCACGTGAATTTTCTATTACAAAGGGCTTCCTTCACTTCAGTGCTTAACTATTCCTCCTTTATATTCATTTCATTAACACAGTTACTGGACTGAAAGAAGAAATCAGAGTATTACTGCAAAAGGATACCAGTCTGTAAAAGTATGATTCATATATGTATACATATGTATACATATACATGAGCTCCCAGTTTATGAAGCAAAATATTAGGCTGGCTTAGAGCTTTCATATTTTGGGGTACAAAAGATTTTTCTCTATCTGTCCTCCAAACATGTTAGGTGCATGCTTGTGCACTCCTCTCATTTACACAATACAATACCACCTAGCTTACATGAAGGTGCTTGGGCCAGGGCAGCTAGGAAAATAATGCATTCTTCCTGACTAGTATTCTGACTAGTGTTAATCTATCTCCACAACATAACTCTCATTTTCAACTTTGCCCCATAATCTTCAGTCCACAGACCTGGTATGTATCATACATATGTTTTACAAACAAAGCAAATGACAGGTCTGCAAGGCAACTTAGGCAGAATAAACAAGGAATTAAAAACAGGAAGCTGATGAAACAAACACCACTCTTTCTCCTTGCCATACCGTCTTCCAGGATAAATGTACTGTTATCTATGTTTTTTAACATGCTGCTTATAATGATGCTATCATATGAACTGTGAGACTATGATATTCAGTATAACATTCCAAGGAAGAAAGGAAGAAAGGAAAAAAGGAAGAAAATGAAAGAAGACCAAACATGTACTGGCTGACATTTAAGGAATAATCATTGTTACTCTTCATTACCATGGCACCATCCAATAGTTACTAATATTTTCTTCAAAAAGAATATCTCTGCTATGTATCCGAAAATACATTCAAAGCCTAAAGAGAATTTTTGCTGAAAAATGCTAGGATGTGTGGTCAGGTCATTTAAAGGAATGTAAAAGCAGGGCTAGAAAAGAGCAGTTTCTAAAAAGACCGTCACTGAAAATATTGCGCAGAAAGAGCCCCAAATTAAAACAATATTTTGAAAAGAAGGAATTGTGTTATTACTATAAATACATTATAACAGAAAAAAACCCAACTGAATATTGTAATCATTACAGATGCAAATATGTTCAGAAACATTTGGACAGACTGTTAGAGATCCATGTTGTTGCAGCCACAGATATCATTTTTTAAGGAAATGAGCTCACAAGAGAGTAAAAAAGAAATGAGCAATGATTCCTCAAGCTCATCAGTTAGATAAAGAGCTGAGAAGGAAAGAAATATATTCTTGCTCCACCCACAAAGGAAATATTGCAAACAGACAATATTACAAGTAGACTTTTAAAGAAGTGAAAGGCACAATCTGTTCTTTGAGAGAAGTGGAGGAGGACATTCAGAGGAAAAATTCTGAAGCTCATACAGGACGTGTTGATCAGATATGGGCCAAGGTGAGCAAAGCAGCAAGCCCCTTCTGTGGTGCTTTAATATTTTCTTACATTCATACATCTTATTCAGCTCTCTAAGGCACATTGAAAAGCTGCTACTTCTCTAATGAGCTTTGATCCAAGAAAAACAAAATATAAAAGGTACTTCCAGTAAGATTTAGAAGAAGGATTTTCATGGGAATTGTGTTTCTTCACTTACTGTGCATATATGGATAAAGCAAGCTTGTAAGAATGGAGTTTTAGAGATTAGATACATTATCTGAGGTAGAAATGTTGTCTTTTGTACATGGGAAGGAAAAGAAATTCTACAGCTTGTGAAAAGGCCAGACATAAGCAATGTAAATGAGAGACTGATAAATCTAACATAAGAGCAACAAAGACAAAGCAGAACCTGGAGAAGATACCACTGCAAAGACTGAAGAAGACTAGAATGTAGAGAGAGTTTTGAAACGTGACAACAGAGTTGAAAGGATAAAAAAAGATTATTTTTTTCATATGCAAATTGCCCAGTTTAAAAATTATTTTAAAAGAACCCATGTTGCTTTTCCAACCTTGGTCTTCTAAAGACAAGTCTCCCCCAGTCCCAGTCTTGCTCTACAACAGATGTGCTCCGTTGCTAATTTTTGAAGGATTGCTTTTTTTTTTAAGGTAGGTATGTTCCTGAAAAAGCTAAGTTTGTGTGGCTTACCTAGATACAATAAAAAATGCATTTCCCCTGTTTGAACTTATTGGCTACATTGCTATGGCTACTACTGTACTTACTTGAAGGATTACCTGAACTTGATAAGCTTAAGACTGTGACGCAACAATATTTTTCCATGGAACTAGTTGAGCACAAGGTAATGTTTTTTACTCTGTAATGGCACAGGGTGGCTCTGTTCCATTACTAGGGACCACACTGTTACTCTTTCCTGCTCTGTTTCCTCGGGTGGGGAACAGTAAAACAATTTTTAAAAGCATACAGTACCCTTAGAAAAAAAGTTATTTTTCTTCTGTACTTGTGCACTTCAATAGACCATCAAGCTACCTCCTACTAAAGAACCATCCATCAGTTTGGCTCTGGTGATGCCAGTGCACATGCAGCAGCTTTCTGAAACATTTTATACACATGCTTTAGAAGTGCTATTGCTCCAGTTCTCTCTTACTGCCAAATCCCAGCCAAATTAGCATTTCTGGATAGCTGCTTCCAAAAGATGAGAACTATGAGTTATATCAGAGGTATATGAAAGGTAAAAGGAGCTAGAGATCACATCACAGGTTTAAATACACAAATGTTTCTCAGCTCAATCAGATTTCATTTCTTATTCAGAGACCATGAAGCTGTGCCTCTTTTAGTATACCATGTCACAGACTGGATGACACCTTGAAAGACTTAGCTCAGCACACCTGTGTTCTTTATCCAAGTAACTCACTCATACTTGATTCTCTCATGGCTGTTTCCTCTTAGATTTCCTTCTGATTACTCTTTGCTATGGCATATGCTAGACCTTTTACATTTAATTATCTGGAGAGTCCCTAATAGTCTCCAGAAGAGAAGCCTCTCTCTCTCTCAAAAAAAAAAAAAGGATAAAATACAAATAACTGATTCCTATAAGAGGTAAATCTCATGTGGCTACTAGTTACCTGTAGAAAGTACCATACAACTCTTGGGACTGAGTCCATGCTTCTTCCTTGCCAGAAAACCTTGGATGTACCCTCACATTTTCCTTCTCTTCTCATTACTTTCCACAGGTATGACACAGCCAAGTATCAACTGGCATCTGAAAGAAAATACAAGAGACCATCATACAAATAAATTTTCTACTGAAGAGCTGATTGTGAGGAGAGGTCAGGCATTTACTATCACCTTCAATGGAGCAGGATGGCCTTATCAAAACACAACATTCATTGCAGAAACAGGTAGAGCTCTCAGTGTCCTTCTCCAAATTAGTAAAGTCATCTGGTGACATTCTTTTAGCTTGAAATTCACTATACAGGAAAAGAATATCTAAAAGCCAACATAATGGTTTACATAGCCATCAGACGATTGAGGTGATTTTGTATTACTCCTACCTCCAGTGGCGGTGACAGTTTTCTTCAGTTTCAAACACAGGGCATGAACTCAGCTAGAGGGGAGGGTGGTGTTAATTGGCAATTAAATCTCTGTTTCAGACACCTGAAAAACAAACAAACAAAAATGTTGTTTATTTTCTTTGAAAGGTCCCAAACCTTCTAAGCAAACTAAGACTCAGGCCACATTTGGTATTTCCAACACAACGAGCAAGGAGAGCTGGAGCGCACTTTTGAAGTCCACCACTTCCAACTCTGGGACCATCTCCATTTACAGCCCAGCTAATGCAGTCATAGGACGCTACAAGCTGATGGTGCAAAATACTTCCAGTGGCAACACCTCCACTGTAAACCTCGGCACCTTTGTTTTGCTCTTTAATCCTTGGTCTTCAGGTATGAACATGATACCTTTAAGCTGAAAGAAACAATTATCTCATTGTTCCAGTATATTTGCAGCTTCTCTCCTTGATTTTTATGGTTTTTTTTTTTTTAATTTTTGATGCACAGGAGCTGAACCACACAACCTAGCACTGAGAACAAGATCAGGTTTAACATTTTCTTAGGACCCTCCGGTACATAAAAATCAGCTCTTTATCACACACATACTGGAGAGCTTCTTGCTCTGAAAGATGTAGATTAAGTTCTGTTTGTGCCAGAGCTTCCCTGCTTTTGCACAAGTTTAGAAGTATACCCACTCTCAGAGAAACCATGAAAAAAGGACAAATCTACCAGCTATCATCTTCCAGATGAGAAAGGTCCATCCCTTTCTCCTCTCTAATATATCTTTCTCTAAATGTAGGAAAATCTGTTTCACCATCTGTTTAAAGCAACAAGAACAACAAAGAGTGAATATCTGCAAGAATTTTTACTGAGGTTCTCATATAGGTTTTTCATTTATTTTGCCGGAAGTAGTGTTACAGACCTTTCCTTTGGCCTTTTAGGTGATGATGTGTTCTTGCCTAACAAGGCTGAATGTGAGGAATATGTGCTAGAAGAGTTTGGCATAATTTTTGCAGGCAATAAACATCATATCAACAGCTTTGGATGGAATTTTGGACAGGTAAATGCATAGTTGGAACTTTGGTGTTTTGTGCTTCTGTTTTCACATAAGCTGGGTGACAAGGGCTTGTTCAGTTTTCCCAGTTTATCACAGTCACCTACCTTAGAAGAATGGTAAATTCTATTTCTATTGAAATTTCTATTTTTATTGAAATTAAAACTCAAGTCAAGCCCTGCTAACCTCATTAACAGGAAGATTTGTAGGACCAACTGGTTATACGGCTTAGGTCTCCAAGATACAGTCTGCAGAAATTTTTGTGTCTGCTATGTAGAAAAGTAGTGATAGCAACACTGGGAAGCAGAGGCCATGCCTTCACTATAATGAGTCCAAGTTTTCAAAAGCCCTTCAAGTTCTAATCTTCACAGCTGTTGAGGCCATCTTTTCACAGTAACTCCTAGTTGAGCTATAATTTCATTCAGAGATATGAAAAATATTAACCGATTATTTGGCTCTTTATAATTTGATTTTTAGTATAGTAGAACAATCTGCGGTCCCAATACACTAATGTATTTCTCTAACATAGTTTCAAGGAGATATTCTCAATATTTGCCTCTCTATGCTGGATCGAAGTTTAAACTACCGCCAGGATCCTGCTACGGATGTATCTCACCGAAATGATCCCAAATATCTGGGTCGTGTTCTCAGTGCAATGGTAAGCAAGCTAATCAAAAGTGCAAAACACTACCTGTTCAGTTAGTTAAAATGAATATGGAGTCACTTCCCAAGAAATTTTAGGTCACTATTTTTGTGCACAGAAACAAGAGCCAAAGAAGCTTCTGGGCAGCTCTCTGATTTCAGCCTAATAGATTTATTTCATCCAGGGTGTTCTGATACTTTATTGCTTGGATATCCAGTTATCAAAATGAAAGTGTAAGTAGTGCAGTGGTATGTAGAAAGATCGGTCCCTGAAGAGCTTTAGTTCAACCTCCCATTTCATGTGGGCCTACAGTAGCGCAAGATCAGATCAGCCACGGCTCTGACAAGCTGTCTTCCCGGGAATGGAGGTTTCATAGGTCCTCTGGCTGACCTGTCCAGTGCTGCATTACCCTTGTAGTGGGGAATTTTTCTCTTGTGTCCAATACAACTTTTGCAAGCTGCAACTTTCTGCTGTTGCTTCTCATTATGCAATTTCCCAGTACTGAGAAGAGTGTGGTTTGTCAACCTTGTCTCTCTACTTTTTGTCAGCCACTTTCCCTAATTTAGTATTTTCTATAAATTGGCTGAATGTCCACTTTATAATCATCAACTAGGCTTACTCTGAAAGTTATGGGAACAGCATTGTACACATTGATGATGCCACTCTATCATACAGGAAGGTTCACTACACACTGGTGTTTGTCAGCTTGTCATATGTTAATGTACTTGTGTGGGAAAGACAGTAATTAAATGATGTTTGTTATTTAAGAGGACAAACCTTTCATTTCTTTAAAAAGATAAGACTTTCTGAGGGCCAATAAAGTGTGGCTTTTGTCCACTAAAATATCACTTAAGGCTTTTCTTCCCTTGTATATCCACATTGATTTTTCTATTTTAAACTCTGAATTTATGCTTTTATCAATTTAGTGAATATCTTCACAGGTCAACAGCAATGATGACCAAGGGGTGGTGCTAGGAAACTGGAGTGGAAATTATGAAGGTGGAAAAAATCCAAGCAGCTGGACTGGAAGTGGTGAAATCCTCCAAAACTGGAAGAAATCAGGATTCAAACCTGTTAGATATGGACAATGTTGGGTTTTTGCAGCAGTATTGACTACAGGTATGTTTTATGTAATACAACACTTCACTTCTGGTATTGGAAACACTAACAATAATGTCTATCTGGAAGTCTGTCAAGATATTATGTAATGAATGCTATATGAAACTTCATTTTCCAGCAATACTTCTTTTTGAACTATGGCTGTTTATTGACTCTTTAGTGCTTAGATGTCTGGGGATTCCCACTCGAACGATTACAAACTTCAGTTCTGCTCATGATGCAGATGAAAATTTGCGTGTGGATGAGTTTTATGATGCTTCTGGAAATCATTTGAACAGGGGAGCTGATAGCATCTGGTAAGTCGCTACAATATTTTATTATAAGACCTATCAATGAAGAATAGGGTCTGCAGGTAAAGAGTGTAGATTCTGATGACAAATGCTCTGCTCATTTGTTTAAAATGGTCCTCAAAATATATACGATTAAAAAAAAAAAAAGAGCAATTCTATTAAACTCACTGTTAAATGTAAGCAGCATTTTTTCTCAGTTAAGCAGAGAATTATCACATAAGTTACAAAAGTAAACTGAAGCCAAAGAAGAAATACATCTGTGATTACACAGATGACTGAAAATTTGTGAAACCACATTGAAATATCAAATAGGGGGACTTGATTTAATTTGGAATTAGTTTACAAAAATAGTTCATTTTAACAGAAGTTCAACAGGACTGAGCCCACCATTATTTCTTGAAGCAATATCATTTAATCCTGCTACACGATGCACTTTTCAGCTCTGATCTGACTGAGATAGAATCATAGTGAAAATAGCCAGTCTCAGCTAAAAATCTGATAAAATTAAAACATTTGATACATTTAACTAAGATGCCGAGGGTAAATAGGGGGAGCAGGGCCAAGGGCAAAGGGAGGTTAAAAATGCAGGTTAGGAGTGCTAAAATTAGTAGAATCTCTTAGATTATTGAAACTCTTAGAGTTCACAAAGAAATGTCCTTAATTTAAAGTTTCCCATATCTTTTTGAATATTTTTGCGAAATATTATTGAAAGGAGGTAGAATTATTGTGAGTCATGCAACTGGAAGGAAAACATGGACCTTGTTTAGGACAGCTCCTACAGTATTTGAGAGCTGTTCCTGTCGTACTTCGTAGCAAGGCCATTTCTGTCACTACCATCAGGGTCTGTCCTCAGGGTCTGTCTAAACATGGTTCTCTCTGTGAGCAGGGCCCCATCCTGGTGCGCTCACTCGTCTTGTTCTCCTCCCACTGCTTGTCAATGTATTTTTATGTATTCAATTCTCTCATTCTATTAGTTTATGGAACTCCATCAGTTTATCTCAGAAAAGAAACAAAGCATGTAGGCCCACTCCAAAGTATAGCTGTTTGAGTTTTCTCGGTTTAATTATGTTTGAAATCTTTTAGGTATTCATAACACTTGCGTTAAGCAGKATTTTGATATGTAGAAGACATATAAAGTCAGACTGTAAGTGATCTTGCCATGTATTGGCATGAATATCTATGGTGTGGGAGTAAAGTGACGGTAAAGAGTGATTTGGAGATCTTCAAAGGTCGCCTAGATGCGACCCTGTGCCATGTGCTCTAGGTGTCTCTGCGTGAGCAGGGTGAGTGGACTTAGATGATCTCTAGAGGTCCCTTCCAGCCTCAACCACTCTGTGATTTTGTGATTCTGTGATGAGGGGTGTGAATAGGAGATTACAGGAAAAGGGCCTTTATCTTCATTACTTTTTCTGGAAGCCTGCTTCCTCCAGAAGACAGGGGTATTTTTTTTTGTTTTGTTTTGTTTGTTTGTTGTTTGTTTGTTTTGGGTATAATTTGTAACAGTAACATAGGTTTTATTATTTTCTACTCTGATGTTCAATTCTTAGCAGGCTAATCACTGCAGAAAGCAATGGCAGACACAAGCTTCAATTTGAGAAGTGCATCATTGTACCTGTATATAAGACATGGATATGATACAGCTGCAAAACATGGTATTTTGGAAAAGTAGTCCCTACTCATACTTTTATGAATATAAGTAATAAAGAACAGCCAGAAAACAGCTTCTAGCTACATACCAGAATAACTTTTAAGTGAAAGGATGTTTACAGACTCTTAGAATACAGTCATGGTCAGATCAATGTTAAGCCCCAGCAGATCCTGTATGTGGCAGCATCTCCTTGGGGCTGTAAACAGATGAAGTAATTTTGTAGCAGTACTGAAGTATCCTAATGCTTTGCCATGGGCCAGAGATAAGACCCTCAGAAATCAACAGAGAAAAGAAAATGCAAAGATAGTAAAGGCCCCATTGACTTACAAACAAAACAAAACAAGATAGGTAGGAAGAGGCAAAAACAGAGTTTGGATGTAAAAGTAGGTACACCTACTAGTGAATTGCTTTATTCATTCTTAAATACAGGAATTTCCATGTCTGGAATGAAAGCTGGTTTTCTCGCAGTGACTTGGGCCCCTCATACACTGGATGGCAAGTGCTGGATGCAACTCCCCAAGAAGAAAGTGGAGGTACACAGATTTAATTTCAGGAATAATGTTGAAAAATTATAAAGTCAGTCATTTTCAGAGAGATGAAGAAATTCAACCACTGTCAAAGTAATTTATTTCCTTGCTCAGAAATAGAGTGGCAGAAGAGAATACATTCTCTGTTTCACTAGAGAGGCCTGAGCTCCTCTGTGGATGCCAAACTAGGCTTCTAGGATTAGTCTTTCTCACTTAATCCTACATTTCCAATGCAGGTGTCCAGAGATATTGAAAATTAAAGGATATTATAAAATAAATCAAGTCTACCTTCAGAATAAATACACTTGATGATTAGCCTGGTGTAAGCCACTGTGTGGAAGAAAAGGGCTGGAGTAGAACACCAGGGCTCTCTTAATTAAGGGGTCACTGATAAATAATATCTGTCTTGGTACCTGCCTACTATGAAACAGTTGATTAGTCCTAAATTAATTTTTTCCTTGATGCTGTAGGGATTTACCGGTGTGGTCCTGCCTCACGGAATGCCATCAAAGAAGGAGACATAGATCTGGACTATGATTGTCCATTCGTATTTGCAGAAGTGAATGCAGACTGTATGTACTGGAATTATGATCCCACAAACGGAAAAAAAACTTTAATGTTATCTGAGTCCACAGTAATTGGTCAGTTCATCAGCACAAAGGCAGTTGGTAGAGATGACCGTGTAGATGTCACCAATGATTATAAATATGCAGAAGGTAATGAAAAATTCTCATTCTTCTGGTTACATAGATGCTTCATTATAGAACTTACAAAAACTTTAGGATAGGAGTCTGTTGGTGGGCAATTCTGCTCATATATAAGGTAGGAACAATACTGATACTTAGTTGCTCGAGTTCTAATAAAAAGAGGAAAGAGAACATTAAAGATTAAAATATTCTGCCCTGCCATATCTGATATGGAGCTAATCCGTGGAATTTGAAAAAGGTGAGTCCAATTACTTTGAGTAAAATACTTAATGTTCTGCTTGTCTGCATTAATGTGCACTGTCTCTGCTTTGTTAAAATTAGTCTACAGCATTGCTATTTGTCAGTAGATGAAATGTGTATTACAAAAACCTAAGCTAAATCACCAACTAGCTCATAAAGAGCAACATGTAACTTTATCAAAACTTTGAATCAGATAGAGTAAAAATAAAATAGGCATTAACTGAATTTTCAAGTGCAAACAGTGAAAACTGCTATCAGAAATATATATCCAGAATAGTGAAAAACAGAACCTAGACAGATACCTTCCAATGCCATCAACACTTCACCTTATAAATAGATCTTTTCTGTATTAACAGATAAGAATTTACATTTATCAGTATTACAATCACAAAAAGGGTTAAAAATGAGAAATATGAGAAAACTTGATGCCATAAGAAATTACTATTAAAGCAATAGTGATACAAGTTGACGGTAGATCCAGAAAGTGATACGTGGCTGTGAAAAACAGGAGTTGTGTTCACCTTTAGGCACAGACACTATGTTCTGCTGACCAGTCTCTGGTAATGTATAAAAAGAGATGCATTTTAACTGCTGAGGATGATTTTCATGACTCTCACTAACAGGCTCGACAAAGGAAAGAGATGTTTTTAAGAAAGCCCGTAAGAAGCTGGGACTTGAGGATAAATTTGATCCCACAGCATTAACACCAAAGGAGATTGATCAAAAACCTGACGTCTCAGGGAAGTTCAAGGTGGTTGGCACTTTAGAAGTTGGAAAAGATCTCAATCTGATCCTGGTTCTTACAAATTTGACTTCTGATGATAAGACTGTTCAGGTAAATATGACTGCTTGCAGCACGGTATATACCAGGAGACCTGTTCATGAGATCCGGAAGGACTCCATATCTGTCACTCTGGCTCCTCAGGAAGGTAATTTTCATACAGTTTTTTATTAGAATTGTATGATTGCTTTTTCAGTATATGAGCATCAGCTCTGAAGGTAATAAATTTGCCAAGGAAAAGCTACAGCAAACTGCAGTCCTCATTTTCTACATAAAAGAGTCTGAAGAGGCCAAAAAAGAAAGCACTGCCCTTGAATTTTGTGCACTTTGTGCACAAAGCACAAAATTCATATTTTGAAAACTATGTATTATATGTGAAAAGAAGGTTTCAAGTAAATGTAAGGTTTCAAAAACTTTACCAAAACTTGCAAAGGAAAGATAAGGAAAACATAAATAGCATAGAAATCAACTTCATCTGAATGTCTCCTGATCAATTACAAGGGGCCTTACTGGTAGAAAATGGAACACAGCTAACAACAGAAGCAAGACATACACACACACACACACACACACACACACACACACACACACACACACACACACATGTTTTAGGTTGGAAGGGACCACAATCCATTAGCACCTTAGAATATTCCAGTATGAGGAATACTCTAAAATATGTAGGGAAAGAGTGATTATCCAAGCATAGTTGAGAAGTATGGGACCTAAGACCTTTTTCAGATGGTGTTTGATATGCCTAAATAGGAGTAGTATTGGAAACATGAAATTAAGTTAGTGATAGAAACTTGAGATAATACATGCATCAAAAAATCTGAAGGAGAACTAAAAAATGATTGATGCACTATATCTATATTGATATATTGTGTTAACCCTAGGCTTTGAGTTAATATCAAAAATTGGAAAAAAAAAAAGTGTTTATCTTCCTTAATATTTAATTTTGTGGAGTTGGATCTATCAGCTTCCTCTAAAGTATTTGAAACTGAGCTCTTAGTGAATACAGAGCTTACACACAGATATTCCTAACTGCATTAGGGTTACGTATCTTGTAGTCTGTTGTGCTTATACACACTGTGCATAACTAATGGCTGAGTTTAGGATCAGGAGAGATGTTTTTCATCATGTCTCATGGGAAGCATTTGAAGAGGTTTTTGCCCTCTTCTGTCAAATGTAGCATGCACCTTTTGCTAGGATTTGTACTTAAATGCCTTGCTATTTGAGCAACTTAGCCATTTACAACAGTCTTTTTTGCTCTCTATTGTGACACTTTATGCTGCTGACTTGCCTTTTTCACATAGGGCTATGAAAGATAATAGAAATGCAAACACATAATTTAAGCTGTATGTTGCATACCATGAGTAAGAATGACTCATGAATCATACCAAAGCATGTCTTAAAACAAATGAGGGAGCACTAGTCAGTTCATTAAACTCTATCCATCTTATCTGTCACAACAATGGGGAGAGATGCAAGTCAGCCAGTATGGTAGTAAGGGATGAAGGAGGGATCGTAGTGGAGAAATCACTCTGCCTCTGACTGATAGATGTGCATGAACTGAGTTTGCCAGTGATGACTGAAAGTCTTCCTAGACACAGATACAACATAGAAGGAAAATGCTTATTAAAGTATGAAACATCTGTTGACTTACAAAAGTGCATATTATTCCCACCTGCCCTTCTTTTTATTACAGAGAAACAACTTCCCATTGAGATATCATACACTGAATATCAAGAGCATTTAACTACAGACAACACAATACAAGTAACAGCCTTATGTCATGTGGCAGGTGGGATTCAAGTGCTAGTGCAAAGAGACATAACCCTGGACAACCCTGGTATTGATATACAGGTAAAGTGCTACCCCTTTGCTACTTAAGCCAACAGCAGAGGAAAGGAAAAATGGGGGCAACTCATCTATTATAAGCACTTTCTTCTCTATGAAGAGGCGTTCTGCTCACGTTCTGCCATGCTTCATCCTACCCTCTCATATTATGGCCTCTGCTGAAGGCTGAGGAGGCTTGGAAAGAAAAGATTACTAAGAATTCCATCTTTCAAACATTTCCTTTGTACAGGTACTGGGCGAGGCAGAATTAAATAAAGAAGTGGATGTGGAAGTGATTTTTACTAATCCTATTGATATGGAAGTGATGGACTGTGTTCTGCAGGTAGAAGGCAGTGACCTGCTTAAAGGAATCCTTGAGATAGAGTAAGTATAGAGATGTTAAAGATACATGAACTGCTGTTAAAGATATATGCGCTGTCATATAGGTGCAAAATACTTCGAAGTAAACAGTATGATGAGACTGAATTTTCTTCATGTTGTAACTTGAGCAGTCTGCCAGGGAGAAGGTCTCTCATATAGAAGCACATTGCAACTATCTGCCCTTTCAAACTTTTGGGGCCTAAGCCTCGGTTGCACAGAGACTTGTTTCAAAGCTATCATAATTTAACAGAAGTTATTTGTCTCCCTATGTAGTAAGGCTCCACGGTTCCAGCAAAAATATCTATAATACTGGGCAAAAAATTATACTGAGGCTCTCTGTGCAACTACAGGGCAGATGACTTTAAGCTTTTGCATTCTGATTACAGAATCAATAGAATCAACATTTGACTGTTTCTACCTACACTAGGTATACATATATAGGCATAGGTAGGTGGTGTAGGTATATACCTACACTAGGTGTAGATATATATATATGCATATATATGTAAATAATACAATATTTTAGCCAGGATTTCTTTTCAGTTTCTAAAATGCAGTATATGTGTCAGTTACAGTGCTCAGCCTTCTAAGCCATGTGTGTTTACCTCAGCCAGGCAGACATGTATGTGAAAAACAGATGAAACAGTGGCTCTGATTTGTGTACAAAAATAAATGCAGATTGTTTGGGCACAAGTTGTCATCTAAAAGGGCAGTCATACTTCTGAAATGTACAACCTCAAGTATGCTCTATCCATAATGTTTGTAGGCATAGTAAATCATGACCAAGGACGATCTCCTTTAAAGAACAGATTAAACCTCAACCTCTGCTATAAAGTCAAAGCAGCTGCTACATAGATAACTAACTTTGGTTTACTGAGGCCTAGAATTTAGACGCAACTGATATTTATTAAGCAGGAACGAACAGAATAGGAAAATAGTGAATATTATGATAAAACTCTCTCTATTCTCTCCCCATAATAAGAATGACAGGCACACTGATTTTCAAGTTTTGCTTTCAGAACTCTATAGAATTAACTATATTAGGAGATTATGAAAAATGCTTAAGAAACTATCTAATCTGCATCTCACTTCATGAGAAGATCCTTAATATAAATGGTGCGATCAGATGAATGAGTAGACTGGAATAAAATTGGTTCCTATTCCTGTAAATCTCAAATTCTTATTTTTAAGTTTGGATTATTTACAGGGTGGGGTTTTTTTTTTTGTTTTTGTTTGCTTTTTTGTTTGGTTTTTTGTTTGTTTGTTTGGGGTTTTTTTTATTTCGCAGTTGAAACATAAAAACAAGTTTGCAGTCCATCTCCCACTTTGTACACAAACTTGCACACAAACTTTATGCTCTGGCAAACGCAGCTGCTTTAAAAAAAATGCCTAGGATATGGGAGTGTGTGTTATAACTGAACATACATGCGCGAGCATGCACACACACCTCACATACACAGCAACTTAACATTGTCATTTGCAGTCGGGCAAATAGTAACGGTCTATCTCCAACCTCTCTTCTGAGGTAAGTTAGCAAGCCCATGTTATGAGCTGCCTGCAACTTAATCCTCTAGGCAAGGCAAGACAATATAATACTACTGTTTTAAAACACTTTAACTTCCATTTAGAATTTCCTGGTGCACGAGTATTTCAGTTTTCTTGGTACCACAATCTATTCCTATGCAGGAGTTTGTATTACCATTGTTCCTTGCCTCAGCTCATTTATGTTTTGTAATTTAACGATCTCTTTTACATCTTCTGTTCTGCATGAAGTTTGATCTCTTATAGTATTAACATGTTTTCCTTTGCATGCTTATCTGGTTCACTGCATCATATATTTGCTTGAGATCTTAATGCATGGAGTTGCATATTTAAGTACGGGTCATATAGCTAAGTCTTGTACAGTCTTTTTGTGACCATCCTATTAATTCCACAGAGCTGACAGAAAAAGTGAAGAAGCTCAAGCACGATGCATAAGGTTGTCTTCAGCTGACATTTTCCATTTGTTTCCTATTTTTAGTGTACTGCCACTGAAAGCTGGTGAGGAATCTAGGACAAAGTTTAAAATCATCCCTTCTGACAGAGGCCTCAAGCATCTACTTGTTAATTTCTCCTGTGACAAGTTTGCAGATATCAAAGCATATAAAGTTATAAACGTGATTGACTAAGAAGAAGGCAATAAATGATCCATTTCTGAATAACCTGAGCAAAATAGTATATGAAGTCCATGAAAAATAAACCACATAATTGCTGCTTCTGAAACAAAATATTCCTTGCAATAACAAGTTATTCACCAGTTTTATCTATTTTTTTAATGTTGTAATTTTAAACAAACTGAGGAACAATTGATCCTTCATGTACTGTTGTAAGTGTCTGTGTTACTAAATACAGCATCTTACATTCTATCCAGAGACTGATTTTTGCAAGTTTTTCTTTGGAAATCATTCTTTCTGATTCCAGGTGTTTCAGCACAAATAAACATATACACACTCCTTCAGAACCTTTTACAGTGGACTTGCAAAGTGATACTTTTCCTTTACGGGAATTGTGATACTAGAGATTAGCTGCAGCAAGTCTGCATTTATGATTTTAGTTCCCTTACTGCAAAGTTTACCACTGTGTGTACTGAGCATCTATCATGATTCTTTTGGGAGGGAGAACCCAAGTATAAAAGACCAAATGAGGCCTAAAAAAATGTTCTAAAGGAAGTCATACTGCCTTCTGTTAAAGATTAGTTTGACAAACATATTGGGATAATTGCCTAGTCTAATCTATAGGATATTTTGGCRTGTGATATTATCTGTGACATTACTGACATTATCTGTAAATCAAAGGGAGCGTAGTCATGGGGGATTTTACCTTGAGAAATTAGGATTTATTCATTTTAGATTAATCTGTATCAGGAAGACATCCCTTTCAGCGAATAATAAACTAAATACAGAGTCCAGTTAACCTTAAGGACAGAAGAGCTCAAGTTTACTAGTTTACTTAAACTCTTTATGTGGCAATAGGTGCAGGCTACAGACATGAAAGAAATTACTGAGAACAAAGGATGTATCCAAATTTATTTTCACGTTGTGAGACCCCAAAATTCCAATATAATGGTGTGTTTTAATAAAAAGTATGTTAATCTTCCTTTAAAAATCATCTAATTAAACTTAACTGTTGATTTCCACATCTTCTATATGCTGTTAAGCAGTCTGTATAATACAAATCTTCTCTCATTAGTTGCCAGTCACGGTTGCACTGAAGTGCTTTGCGTGGAAATAGAAGCTAAAAGCTGGGTTCCTGGAAAAGGTGAACGAGGTGTTGTACAGCAAGTGACTTGGTTTATGGCAGAAAATTACATAACAGCAAGTCAGCCTCTGAAGGTTAACTGTGTGGATGATGTGAATGGAAAGCAAAGCTACTGCTCTGCTGTACTTCAGACTAGAGGACCAGGGAGCCAGCAGGTTGGAGCCAGCCCTGTGCCTCTCCCTTCCTCGCTCAGCACAGGGTACTAGTGACTTGCCACAGGGACTCCTTGCTGTTACACAGACAGACCAAGCTTAGACTGGCTACACCCTATCTTTGCCTTTGAGCCTGCAGAAATGGCTTTAGGGAGGCATTTCCTGCTACCTGGTTTTCCAGTGCTGGGCATGTGATGATAGTACAAGAGCCCACAGGACATCTAATGTTGCGACGGGCTAGAAAGAGGTTGTACAAGTACAAGTACAAGTCTACAGTTGTAGTCTCTATTTTTATCCTGATGCTCCTCAAGGTTTGTCAGAGCACAGAGCTCTCATCACATGGGTCAAGTGATGGGAGCTGAAGTTTAAGCATAACCTTGGACCCACGCTCAAACAGAATGTGGATATATACTTAAGGATCTCCTGTTACAGCACTTGCACCAGTGGAAACGGCCAGACTCCACTGAAATCAGGTGAATGGTACCAGCAGACATGAGAGAATCCTATAAACTGGACCTCCAGGAGAGTTAAAAGAAAGGCAACACTTTCCTTGCAACACTTCACACAGTCAGATATTTAACGTGTCCAATTAAACATGTGTCTTATGGGAGAGGGATTCTGCAACATCCTTTGTGGATATTAATTTCCTCAAATCCTTTGTGGATACTGATTTCCTCTTTCTAGTAAAGAGCAGCACCAGCACAAGTGCAAGGTATAATATGGTAACCCAGAGGATTATGATAGTGAACACTAGTGGAAAAAATTAAGGAGAGAAATAAAATGGTACATTTCCTTTGGAAAGACAGCAAACCACACAGCAGTTTTCAAGGCTCTAGAACTAAGGAGAAAAAAAGGAAATAAAATATCCTGAACAATTTTTGGTGATGAGTGGGTGGAATTGAGCTAGGAAGAACACTTGTGACAATGTTAAGTCATTAGTCACATAAGAACCACTGCATTCCATAAGGATTACAAAAGAAGCTTTAGATGCTTTGGTGTGGTGAAGGTGCTGACAGGAAGGTGACAGTTTGATATGTAGGCCACTCTCTGCAAGGTTCTGGTGGTTTGGAAAACATCATTGTGGGTGTGTCATACAAAGGTAAAGGAGGTGGTTGCAACCAATGCAGAAAAAGTGTTTGAGATTTAATTACTTACACGAGTAGCAAGGAAGAAGAAAGCAAGTTAGCGTCATACTCCAGAGGGAGCAATGGGCAGTGTCTGAGGCAATCACTGTAAGTACTGAACACTTGAACTTAAGAACTGGTCAATGTGGTTTGTCACTAGGGCTGTGTGTGAAGATCAGGTAACATCAGAGGCTTGCGGCTCTTATGGTTTCCAAGGAATATGAATTAAGGATAAGAGAAAAGACCAACTAAACGAACGACCAGCAGCACTCAAAACAGCTCAAAGAGATTCCTGAAACAAGCTTTGAGAGTCTGAACTCTTGGAAACTCCCAAGACGAGGAAGGTCCTCTGAATTATAATGTAAGTGGAGACAACACAAGATCACATAAGGTATAGTACTGCCAAATATGAAAGGTTTTAGAGTTCTTTTTTTCAATACAGGGCTAGTGTCAATGCTCTATAAGTAAGTACTCTTTTAATCTTCACAATATCAAGACAATGTTTTCAAAAATATTGTGAGAAAACAATTTTAGAAGGTCTATTTTAATCTTTGAGTTACTGCCTTAAGAAAAAAAAAGTCAAAAATTAATTTCTATTTCTTTTTCATCTTTGTTTTCTCTGTGACTAAAAATTCAGACTACTTTCTTCAAATCTTTACTGAGAGATAAAATATGATCAGTGCGACTCAAGAATCCTAAACAGAATTATTCCTCCCCACAAAAATTGTCACTTTACTACGTGCACACTTGGAAGTGAGGCTGGCAATAGTAAAAATATATTGACAGATGTGAAGACAAAAAAAAGAAAATATCCATGTTTAATACTTTTTTGGGGAGGTGGGGAGGTGTGGGGGGAAGGTGGAACCACTTTTGCTTAAACAGAGAATATGGAGAATATGGAAATAGGCATGTAGAAAATTGTTCCTGGTGGGCTTCAGCATTTCACATAAAAGTAGGTGGGTTTTAGAGATAATTTAAAACTCGGAGACTTAAAAAAAAAAAAAAGGGCAAAAAAAAAGCCCATGGCTATTAAACAAAACCAGAAGCAACATTAACCAAGCTGGAAAWTAAGCAATAAGGAAGTGTCCCTTCTTCCTTCGGATGGCTTGTACCTCCCACCACACTCCCCGTTTCCTCATCCTTAAAGACAACTTATTCATGTCACACCTATTATTCTTTGTAGGAAGTTCTACTTGTCTTGAGATTCTAGAGAATGTATTTCCTCTGAGTAAATAATTTTGGTATCTCCTCCCATAATTACACCCACGCTGAACAGGAACACTGGCATTAGACATACATCTATTATAGGAACTGGTTAATTCATCTGACAAGTTTACAGGTATTAACAACAACTGCTAAATACCTCTCCCTTCTCCTGAATTTCAGCCGACAGCATAAATAAGTTCTCTTTTTTGTTTGTGCTTTTTGCTTGTTTTTATTTCATGATTAACATGAATTGGACATCCTTGAAGAACAAAGTAGAAGGTGTATGCAATTCACATAAGCTGAGGAAATGACAGGTGAGTTCTGTATGTCATTTGTTTCCCTTCAAAGTGCTCTTTACTCATTAGCATATATGCCCTGTACATTTCTTACTTGGAGAAATTTTATATTGTAAACTGTTCTTCAGTTTTCTTCTTCTAACACTTCACTTATTGTTACTATCGTATCTATTTGAAAATAAATTCTAAACTGAGCAGAAAGTCTTACTGGGGAATAGAAATCCCATTATTTCAAGGCCCTTCTTCAAAACTCTAGTCCCCTTCCTGTGTCTCGTCTCTTTTTAATGGCCTTTCACAGACGTTCTGTACTAACCAGATTAGTAAAATGCATCCAATGGGGCTGGCAGCACGAAGCCTACAGATGGGAACTACATTACACTGCAGTGTGTTGGACCACACCTTGTGTACATGTTTATAAATACATTCAAAAACGTCTTAAACCCCTGCTAAAGCCGAAGAGTAATGGCAGTATCTCTGCTTTGCATTTAATAGAGATTCTCATTCAAAAGAAAAAGTTAGTGTAGTTGGTGAACTACATAATTGGAAGGCAGGTCTATCTTTTGTTCAGTGGTGTCGAATTCAATTGAACTCGGTTTTGATAATGCCACTTTGCTGGGGAAATGGCAGCCTAATGCACTTCACTGCCATATCATCCCAAATGTTCAGGTTAAATGTTTTCAGTCCATTGTTGCTTATTACATTACTTCTTTGTAGTTATGGATTACAAAAAGGACTACAAAAAAAGTTTCCTACTTCATTTAATTATGGCACTACACTTCCCTCACAAGATTTTGCTATTTCTTCTGCAAAGATTTTGTATAAACTGTAATGCAATATGCAGATATATTTGTTTCAGATCTGATTTCATTTATCATGGCTATATAGTATGAGATAGACTTGTAAGCTTGTTTGAAGATCCCTACCGTAATATTAAATTGTGCTGCAGACCTTAACTCATCCTTTCTATTCCTCACCTTTGCTGTTTTCAATTTCCTTTAAACGTTCTTGCTGCTCATTCTCTCTCTGCCCCCAAACGGGAAAAAAAAAAAAAAAAAAATCTCACTGCATATACAATACTGGCATTAAAGTGATTGTGGAGAATCTTCACCAGGATACCTTTCCCAGAGCATACCTTTCAACATTATGCTCCAACCATACTTTGTAGAGTATTATAGGATATGCCTAAGCCTGAAGGACAGTGCCTCTCAGAGCATCAAAAGAAAATATCTCTTTGTGCAAGCTGAGCATCTCAAAAAAGCACAAGCAAGAGAAGATAAAACAATCTTGCAATGAAAACTGCTTAAGTACTCACTTGCCAAAAAGTCAGTGCAGTATTTAAGATGGTAAGAGTCAGTTTGTTGGCTTTAAACTACACACTATGATAACCAGATATGCAAAGGAGGGCCTTTGATATCAGAAATCCCCAAGCACAATGTTCCTCTAGGACACTGGGGCAGTGTGACTGCCCGAGAACACAGACAGAACACAAATCTCAGTGGTCAGTTTGTCATTTTAAGTAGAGCTAAATTTCGCTAGTGACTTTTTGTTAAGAGCTCTGAATATATCCACAAATAACATTTGTTCATTTTTATAAATTTCAGACTACGTATCTTTTCCCTTCTATAAATCAGATGATAGAAGCAGTAAAATACACTATTTTACTTTTATATACTGAAATATACTGAAAATATTCAGGTTACCTACATATATTAAAAATATACAGGGTCTACTAACCATTTAATTTGATGCTGACTCTGAAGCAAACCTGATTTGCTCTGGTTAATTTTTTCTACATTCAGTAATTTAAAAAATTAATAAAGTATCCAGCATGGCATAGGAAGAATATGAGTCTGCGGTGTATGAGACTCCTGCAACAAACCCCAAGCACAAGATTTCTACTGCTGGCCACTAGATTTGATCCATTTTCTGAAGCATCTGCCCTTTAGTTTGACCTTCCTTCAGGAAGGGGTTCCTGCTATTAGTAACCTCATAATCCTACCTGGCAATAAAGGGCTATTTTCCTTGCTTGCTTCTTTTTAATACCTTTTTCCTTTTTTTATAGACCTAACACCAACACACATCAGCTGGCAACCATCAGCAAATGCCAGCGCACACCATACAGACAGATATGCCAGCACGGAACTGACTGTGAGGCGAGGACAAGCCTTTACCATTGGCCTGTACTTCAACAGGCCACAGCAGCCTGGGGAGAGCTTAGCATTTGTTGCTGAAATAGGTAACACACCTTTCTCCATGCTCTTACAGAGCTATACTTTTTAGGCCTTGCAATTACTCCCGTATTCTGTTTAGAAATGCAGTCTTCCTTCATATTTTTCAAGCTTTTTTCTTCCTGATGTGCTCATTTCAAATTGGAGATTAATAACAAAACTATACCCTGGAAGACACAGAAATTACTCAACATAACATGGATGTTGATGCATATCTCCCCTCTGGCAGGACCGTCACCCTCTGAGTCTCACCACACAAAGGCTGTATTTAACATCTCTGAGGCAGGGGTTAGTGGCTGGCGTGCTGCCCAGGAGCCCAGTGAGTCTGGCTACACAAACTTCACAATATCCAGCCCAGCCAATGCTGTCATTGGACGATACAATCTCACCCTCCAGGTAACCTCTGGGAATAGGATCTTCTCCAGATTCCTGGGGCAGTTTGTGATGCTCTTTAACCCATGGTGTCCAGGTAGGTACTGTTACCTCTGTTCTTGAATGTAACTGACCTGTTTGCTTTCATTTCTGCACAACAAGCTTACTTCACCCAACCTGCTGTCTTTGGGTTACTGCGGCAGTACTCTCAGCTGTCTGTTCAGTGACCTGGTTTTACTACACCCTCCTCCTCATATTTTCGTTCTTTTTTTTTTTTTTTTTCCCCTCTCTCTAGTGAAATACACCATAGCATGCGACACTACAGACTTTCATCAGGACTGAGCAGATAATTTTTCATGTATACAGACTGACAGACTTTGAAAAGTACATGTACTTTTCAGGTCTTTAAGCATGCAGTAATTTTTTTCACTTGCACCTATATCAAAGAAAGACTGCTCTCAATAATGTTGTGTGCAAGGATAAAGGCTAAAGTAGTTTTCTAAAAATTGACAGAGGACTAGCAAGAAGAAAGACTGGCACTTCTCATATATTTCATCATGGGCTTATATGGGGCATTCCTACTGCAACCATTTTTAATTTCTGCAGCCTTGTCATATTGCAGGAAAATACAAATTCCTAAACTTGTTTTTTTTTGCAAATATATGATATTCTAGAAACCCAGAGTAGTCTAAAAGTAAACCATGTTACAGCTGATGAATTTCTTAGTCATCTAAATGACTAAAAAATATTATGCAACAAGAGAAGATAAAAGCAACTACAATCTGCAACTTTGCATGCGTGCGTGTGTGTTACTATATGTTAGCCAACTAGCTAATTAGCTCAGCATGCCTTAGAAGGCAGAAAAATAGCAGAATTATATTCAGGAAACTTGGACTGCCTCTGCACAGATAGCCCTGAGGGAATAACACCTGAGGAACCTTCTGAAGGATCAATTGCTGCACAACTTTTAAGAGCTTGAAACTGCACTACAGATAGAAAAGCTTGACAGTTCCTGAACCTGAACAAATGAGTACAACTAATTATCACAAGACCAGGAAAATTGTTATTGGATGAAAACTGAAGAAGAGTGAACATTTCAATAGGCCATCCCAATAATGTTGCTGGTATCACCTTTGATCAGGCAAGTTTGGATTCTTAAAAGGAAATGAACACGACTAGAAAAAAAAACACACAGAAGACTTTTTTTCTTAGAACACCATTCCTACTTTTAACTACACTGATATGGCTTAGATATCCAGTGAGCTACTCAGTGAGCAAGCTTGGGCCTTTCTCCATCTTCCCTTCAAGACCTCAAAAGAGATGGGAAAACACTTAGGTAATATACAAAGACTATACTAAAACTATGCACATAGTCAATACAATATAACATTCTTTTTTTTTTTTTTTCTATTTTTTTTCCCAGGTATTAAGTAAATGCCTTTCACTGAATCATTCACATCTAGGTCGATAAAAAAAAAAAGAGATAGGATCTTCCAAATACTTTATCTACTTCCCAATTTTAGGTCAACATTCCAGTGTTCTTCAAAGGCTGTTCATATCCTCATTTTTAAGTTTAAAAGTATGACTAACTTTGTTTTCAGCTGATGATGTCTATATGGCTAATGAAAATGAGAGACAGGAATATGTTCTGAATGAAAATGGAATTATCTTTGTGGGCAATGCAAAGTACATTGAAGCAAGAGGATGGTACTATGGACAGGTATGCTGTTAGGAATTCACTTGGACTTATACTCTGTCTCTGATTTCATCTTCTAATTATTTATCTCTTTGATAGGTATACCTATTTATATGAAAAATCAGGCAAAGTTGATTGTGATTGACTGTGATTTGCTTACTGTGTGTCTAGTAGAACTTTGGTGAGAGATGGTGTGGCACAGCACCACAGCAAAGCCTGCAACTCTCACGTGCGCTATGAGCTAGAAGCGCAACATGGGCCAGATCTGTGTCAGACTGCAGCCAATATTCCAGGGAAGTGCATAGTACTCTCAGTGTTTTTACAACTTTTCTTAAAATCTTTGGGCTTGAAATTCTTAGAAAGTAAAAACTGCAGGAGACTCCTCTGATTCTATTTGGAAAGTATCTCTTCTTAAAAACATATCTTATCTGATCACAGTTTCAAGATCCTCTTCTAAACATCTGTCTCACCATGCTTGATCTGAGCCTGTATTATCGTCAGGACCCAGCCATTGATGTATCCCGCAGAGGAGATCCTAAATATGTGGGCAGAGTAATCAGTTCTATGGTAAGAAACAGACAATTTAATCTGAACTCCACATCATTAAGTAGAAAGCACTAGCCATCACTGTGAGATTCAACCGCCTTTGCCTTAGCAATATAACTGAGAAACTAAATATGATGCACTACATGCAACTGATATTGCCCGTTCTACTCACTTGCCTGTTTTTAGATCAATGGAAATGATAATGATAATGGAGTTCTCCTGGGAAAGTGGCAAGGAAGCTTCCATTCTCATGAAAATCCATCCAGATGGGATGGTAGTGTGGTAATCCTTCAGAAATGGTGTCAAGACAACTATAAGCCTGTTCAATACGGCCAATGCTGGGTTTTTGCAGGTGTAATGTGCACAGGTAAGTTTTAAGAATAAAGTGTTATAGGGAAATGGAGGCATTTATAACCTCGGTTTCTTTTTTTTTTTTTTTTTTTTTTTTNTTTTTTTTGTCTGTTGTCACATCTCATGTCTCCACATCCCAGTTTAGCTTTAATCCCAAAATATGCTGGGAAATCTGTCTTACCGTTGTAACACTGGAACTCAATATTAGCTCCTAGATCAAGGTTCCATTTGAGATGCCATATGGCATTTGAAGCCCCTAGAGAAGACTGGTAGAAATGGTAAAATCTAGAGGAGACCACAACTTTCTGGAAAGGCAAACAAAAATCAGGCAGGACATCCCAAATGTCGGATGAAAAGAGATATTTGTGTCCGGGCAATTAAAAGGTCGAAGTTTAAGACAGCTTAATGTAGATGTCTGCATTTAAATAACCTAGGTACCTAAAGTGTCCCATTATAACCCCATCTAGGGGTTAATTCAGAGGTCTAAACATGGATTTACAGTGCTGTTCTAGGGCTAATTCAGTGCTCTCCAGCTCAGTTTGAAAGGCCTTTAGAGCATCATGTTGCGAAAGATTAAAACTATGTAAATATTTAATGCTATCTTTTCCTATGGAATGATAGACAATGACCAAACTGTGTTTGATGCTGCTTTCTAGTTGAAGCAGGAATCTCTTCAGGGAAGATCCATGCCTAGGTGCTTTGCAAGTGACTCCACAAAATGATCACAAAATGATCACAATCTTTCTGGCTCCTATATGAATATCCAATCAGTAGGCTACAAATTTTACAATGCATAAAGACAGAGAGTGTATTAAAAAGGAAAAATTTACATAGCAAATCCATTGTATAACTAGCAATCATCGTAATAGAATTACTGACATTACGGGCTGCTAAAGGAACAGTTAGTAGCTTGTTTCACTTGTCTGTAATTTACTCTGTGTCTATTTAGCCTTGATGTACAACCTAGGTCAATTGCTGTGCTGCTTTCCTATCTTCCTGCTTCTGAGTTATAGAGGGAAATGTGTGTCTCATGAATGACTATCTCTCCTGGTCAAGCTTGTCTCTCATGCTGTTCGGCGGTGCCATGTGTTAATAGATAGTGCTGAACAGTTAATATCACCAGCTAATTGGCAAAGCATGTGTGAAGAAGACGTTTTAAAATATAGAACGTGGAGGCTGGAGGAGAAACTGAAATGCACAGGTGATAAGGATTTATTATTAGAATAGATTAATGAGGTCACTTTTTTCTTTTCTTTCTTTTTTTTTCCCCCTTCATCTCTCATCCTTTTCCCTGACTAAGCTTTTTTTTTTTTTTTTTTTTTTTTTTTTTTTTTTTTTTTTTTTTAATCAAAACCACAAAGCAATTAATTCTACAAGAGGAACAGTACTTCAGAGGCTGCAAAAACTGAAGAATAATAATATTTGAGAAACAAAATTAAGTATTTGTAACTGCTGAGTTAGAGGGTTTTTTCCTTGTCTTTTTTTTTTTTTTTTCCTTTTTGTTTTTAATATATTTCAGTTCTGAGGTGTTTGGGAATTCCAACCCGTTTGATTTCAAATTTTAACTCTGCTCATGATGTGGATAGAAACCTGAGTATTGATAAATACTATGACAGCTCTGGAAAGAGTCTTAATATCGGCAAGGATTCCACATGGTAAATATACATTTCTGCATTTAACCATTACTTAGGGAGAGGATTTATGTGATTTATGTAATTACTAGCACAAAAGTGCTAGAACTTCATGCAGCTATCTAAATTAATAAAGCAGATACCAGCTTGGCTCTTCAGATTGGCATATTCTCCTCCCCAGGTAGTCTGGAGCACCCACAAGAAGTTTTCTAGCACTCATTCAGCTAGTCCTTCCTCTTAGGGGAACTGATTAAAGAGAGAATAGTCCCAGATTTCTCTAGACACAATTGTTGAGCTCTTGAAGTTCAGTGCTATAAAGTGCAAGTGATCCATGATCACGAGTCAAGCCCCAAATGAGATTAGCCAAAGAGACGTGATATTCCTCAAGTCATACCATTTTATTCTTTATTTAGCTTTAAGCTGCAGCCATTTTTCAGGAAGTGAACTTACTAGGCCACATTTCCAAGAGTATATGATAAAACTCAAAAGTCTTTTGTGCACCCTAGGTTTAGCCAATAGTGGTTATTTGGTCTGCTCCCTTTCACTGTGTGTATGCAGCTGAAGAATGTGAGAAGTCTTTCTCTTCCTAATCTCCTTAAAAGCACAAGTATTTTAATAAAGTCTCAGGGTATGGAGTTGTGTTTCTGAGCCCTACTGTGACCTATCTTCTATTAAACTTTTGTGCAGTCCTTTCTACTCAAAGGTTGTGAAACTCACTTCCACTATACGCTGTGAAAGCAAAACTATGTTTTAAAATCTGCTGATAGTGTTCTCGATATAGTCTTTAGTTCAGGGAGTTCCTAACTCACACTCTAGTATTCCTAGCAGTCAATCAAGGGAAAGGTCGTTCCACTCATGTTCTGTTCTTAATTTTTTCTAAACACTTCTGTTGCACACTACTACACATAGACAGTTGGACTTTATGAACGTTTTTTCCCCACCTATTGTAACTTTCCATAATTTCTTAAAAAAAAAAAAAAAAAAAAAAAGCAGCAAAACAGACAAAAAGAGTCATAGAATACTTCAGGTTGGAAGGGACCTCTAGAGGTCATCTAGTCCAACCCATCTGAAAGAACCTTAGCTTTTCCCACTTTCCAAATATCGGTTCCAAAGCAAGTTACTGACATTTCTATTCCCTCTCTCTCTCATTATATTTATTTTAAAAAGATGACAACACTTCAACAACAAGCAGTAAAGTTTATTTTGAAATAGGCAATGAGTTGCTGCAACTAGGCAGCTCATCTCACATCCTGATGCATGGGGAACACAGTTCCCCACAACTTTCAAAGTGGAAGTGTATATTCCTACACTTCCTAGTCATCGTTCTTTCCATCTCCAGGGACTATCACGTCTGGAATGAAAGCTGGTTCATTCGTCAAGACCTGGGAACATCATACAATGGATGGCAAGTTCTAGATGCAACTCCACAAGAACAAAGCAAAGGTGACAGTGCAAGTTCTTAGTTCTCTTTCTCCAAATTGATTATTACTAATATGACTTCTGACATTTATTTGTTCCCTAGGACTATTTCAGTGTGGCCCTGCATCTGTCATAGCCATCAAAGAAGGTGATGTAGACTTGGATTATGACACCTTATTTGTGTATACAGAGGTGAATGCTGACTGCAACAGATGGATTGTATACAATGATGGAACTAAGAAACGAGTTTACTGTGATACTGAAATAATTGGCAGGTTTATCAGCACCAAAGCTGTGGGCAGCAATTCTCGTGTGGATGTCACTTATAACTATAAATATCCAGAAGGTAAAAAAAAGTTTTGTGTAATTAATTTCTTATAAATTACACATTATACCTTAACTTCTTAAATAAGATTCCTTACTAATACACAATATGTTATTGCCTCGCACAAAACTACAAAATAGCTACAAAATATATCATAGCCTTGTTTTGTTTATATCATTTTTACTACCAATAGCAACTAGATACTCAAGCTATTGTAGAAAGTCTATTTACTTCATTTCAGTGATTTACTTTAATATAATGTATTTAATTTATTAATAATTTTTTAAACAAAAAAACTGGAATTGAGTACTAGTGGGAAAATACAGTTTCAGTAGTGTATGTTTGAGTGATGCAGAGCTGACACCCTGTTATGTTCTGATAACCCTGACAGAGAGAACAAGTAATGGCAATGAAGATACGAATTTTACTTGGTTCTGTCTTTCAATCAGGTTCTTCTGAGGAAAGACGTGTTTATAGAAAGGCCTGGGCTAAAATATTTGGATCAAACATCCCAGAAAGACACAGAGAGTCTCCACATGAAAGACCTTCAGAGACGATGAGAAACCCTGGAATCTCTGGGAAATTCAAGCTGGCTGAACCTCCAGTGTTTGGCAAAGATATCGCCCTAATCTTAACTCTCAATAACTTATCTTTCGATCACAAGACAGTGAAGGTGGATATAAGTGCATCAACTATCCTGTATACAAGACGAGCAGTGTCAGAGATCCTGCAGGCAACCACCTCTGTGGATCTTGGTTCCAAGCAAGGTAATTGTTCATGTGCTTCAAGAGCTAATAAAACCCTCTTCTTGACCATTATAGTCTCCTAAATGTAAATGGAAGGGAGAAACATCAATATCACATTTATATCTACTTGTCCTACCTTTCAGCAGAAATGTTTACTACTGCACTCTACTAGATTTTTTTTCCTCTTCTGAAAATGTCCACATCTATATTATAGCCCAAGAAGCAATATCATAGTAAGGTACCTATCTGTGGTGACAGGTATACGTACCAGAACACATCTTACTCTTTGACTAAATAAAGAATTCTAATACATGCTTTCTGGCACTTTACATGTAATACTGAAAAGTTTAATAAAAATTAAGAAAAATTGACAGTGAAACTCCATGCATTTCTCTTTTAAAAGAGCCAAGGCTAATAAAATTATTATAGGGCTCTTTTTTTATCCCCAGGGACTGCAAAGACATAGAGTTCTTCTCCATATACAGTAGAAGGGTTGTAAGACTAAGATAATAAGTAGCTGACCAGGTTGCTCATAAAAAGAATCTCCAAATCTTGATTTGAATTTTCTTCTGGACTGTGATAAAATAAATAGGATATTTGGAGGAAATAGATAAAAATGGTAATTCATCTAATTATAAGAAATACAAAGAGACAATCCAGTGAAACGCAGATGAGCAGATGCCTTCAGTTATAGGCCAAAGGGTCTTCCCCGCCCCCCCCCCCCAAAAAAAAACAGAAAAGGACCACCAACATTGGGAAATACACAGCTGTTCTTACAACGAAGAAGCGTACACAGACCTTAGCAGCCCTATCTTCTCTTCTATAATTTCAGATATCCTGACAATAACTGTCTCATCTTTAGCATTCTATATTGGAATCTAATGTTTTTTAAATATATGTCTGAATTCCAGAGAAATATATTCGTTTAAGGATTCCTTATACTTACTATGGAAAATACTTGACTACTGACAAAAGGATCCAAGTTACTGCTTTGTGTGAAGTAATGAACATGCATGGCATAAAGTTGCTGGTAGAGAAGACGATAATTTTAGAGGACACAAACATCATTATCAAGGTAAATAGCTCTCTCACTGCTGTTCTGAACAGACAGTAATGAGCTAAAGAGATCTCCTGGAGCTCAGAACAGAAGATGAGAATGTGCGAATAAAAGTGTACAAATGTAATCTATAGCCTTTCAGATATAGCTCTAGAGTTCCGCCTGTTTAAGATAGTAAGCTTCCTCAAAATGGGAATGCAATGGAGAGATCAGTTTTGAATCTTTGCCAGAAGCTGCCCATTTGTCTTCAGAACAGTTCTGTTACCATCTTTCTTTCCCAGTCATGTGCAATTGCTTTGTGTTTACAGAGATGCCTGTATTTTCATTCCATTTTTATTCTAGATACAAGCGAGCATTTGAGTTGGCTTTAGATGACTTTCTTTTTTCCTCAAAATAAAGACTTGAGCCTTTAATTTATTCATATCACAGAAAAACAAACACAGTAATTACATGCATCAAGCCAAAGATCAGACAGATTATAAGATACTCAATGAGGTTTCTATTTCACTGAAATTTACATATACATCAAAAGTACTACTTAACTAATCTAAATTCAGCTTGAAGCTCTAGGTAAAGAATATCAAGCATGATTAAATTCCAATGTTCCTAGCAATATTTTATTTGTCCTCAAATATAAGTGAAGATCTGCTTACAGTACTACCAAAATCTGACTCCAAAAAAGTCTAAACCAGTGAACAATCAGAAATTTGTCTTTGTCATTTAGATTCCCCGGCGGGTTGTAGTGAACAAAGCTGTTACTCTAGAGATCTCGTACGCCAATCCCCTCCCTGAACCTGTGAGCAGCTGTGTACTGCTAGTGACTTTAATGAATCAACAGGTCAAGATACAGTAAGTAAAAGCTATAGCATTTACTTAGGCCTTATAACATGACTAGTATCATGGTTAGTCTCTTAATAAGAAAAAAAACACGGTTAAGTGAACTTTATCACAAAACTTGTGTGTTGTATTTATGAAAATAAAAATGCCACAAAATATGTATTGCAAAATGGTGATTTCTCAATCATATATATTTTCACTCAGGGACCTCTCTAAGAACTAAAAACTTCTAATTTATTCCTTTCTGGAAAAGTAATTGTGCAAGTCAATTTTTTTTTTTTATCTTTGATATTCCTACTACAACTTTGCTTCATATTTCTACTTTCAAATACAATAACCTGAAATGTAGAAATAAGCCTGAGCTAGAGTACACAAATAAGACTCTGACATAGCTTTCCTCCTTCCAGCCAAAATAAGGAACTGTTCTGCTCTCCTTTGAAGTAGGAAATAAGCCACCTTTTGGGTACATAAGAGCAAAAAAAATTTTCTGGATTCTGCATCTTTATGGATTAACTCTGTAAAATATTTCATAAAACTTGTTTCATTATGAAACCTTCTGACTTGCTGCAGCTCTAAAGAGTTTGGACATAATTCATGCCCAGTGAAATAGATGGAAATTTCTGAACATGTTAATTCATAAAATATAGAAAGCACTATTCCTGTGAGGGGTCTTATAAATAATTTTCTCTGAATTATCAAGTCAGGTCAAAAGAGAAACAAAACAAAGCACTTTTGTCATTAGGAAAATCAAGTTATTGACAAAATGGGCATAAGCCAAGGTAGCACTGGGCAAAGAATAGACCTTTTCCTGTTCTAAATTTCTATGTTGACTGTCTAACCTTGCACTCAACTCCAGGTCATATTTCTACCTTTCATTTTCTATTGAAGAGTAAATGGATTCTGCTGTCTTCTCCTGTTTCTTAGTTTGCATAAAATCCCAAACCTAAATAATTCTCAGAAAGCAAGGCTGGATCTCAAATAACTCTTTGGTGCCACAGCTCTTAGGTAGCACTGTTTTTCTGGTGTATCGAGGAAAGAAAATGCAAGCCTGAATTAATGGATTTTTGTTTTCAGTCTGGCAGCACTAGCACCGAGGGAGAGATCAAGAATTTACTTTGAATTCACACCTCGCAGAACTGGACCCTTACAGCTGCAAGTAGACTTCTCCTGTGACAAGTTCTCACATGTTAAAGGATTCGTAACCATTGCAGTAGCACCTGCATAATGTGATGCAATTTCCTCTTTCTGTATTAACGGCAAGACATTTTCCCCTGCATAGGGACAGTGATGACGAGAAGTTTCCCACAGAAATAAGCAATCTCTTACATTGCATTAGAATTAAGTCTCCTGCTTTCACATTGCTGAATTAGTAGTTTCTAAGTATATATCTTTTTGACCTCCTGCCTAGGAAAAATGAAGCCTCTCACTCATAGAAATAGTGATTTATCGTTTTAATCAAATCTATTCATTGTATTAAGCTTCAGGTTTTGATTTCTCTAGCAGATAATATATAGTCTTTTTTTGCTCTCATTCTAATTTGCCATCAATAAAAACATTCAAATAGCTGTTGTATTTTTGGTATTAAATATATATATATATAACCAATAGAAATATGAAAAATGAGAAGACTGAGGAATCTCTTCTTGAATTTTATACTTTTCTTACTTAAAACTTGCCATTGCTCAATTTCTGTATTCTGTGCCACCTATAGATCTATTAATAGAAATAGTCTTAAAAGAGCTAGACAAAAGTAATATTTGTTGCCAATAAAAAACAATGCTTATGCAACAAGTGGGCACAGGCCTGTCACAGAAAGGATCACAGATGCAAAGATGCAAATCAGTAAATTAATTCCTGTGTAATTTGAAAGTCCCAAACAGTACAAAGCGTAGAAATCAGAGTCTTGCTTTAATATGGATGTCTGGCAAAACAAGATAACATTTTTTGCCCATTTTTTACCTTGTGACAAGAGGCACATTTAACTTCAAACTCAAACCCTTTCAAATACAACCCATACTCCGAACAACTACCATGGTGTTTGCACATTGATGTATCTTTTGCGGCTTCCCAGTTTTAACACTGCCAGATACCAGGTCACACCCCAAATGCGCCAAACCTCAGGGCTTCTTTCTTACTCCAGGCAATGAAGCCTCCCCAGGAACAACAGAGAGAAGTAGTGAATGACCAGAGTATAGCAACTACCTGACCACATTTCAGAATTATGCTGAGAAGTAATAATGGTATAAGAATACCTTCGCCAAGCCTGAAGAATTAAGTTCCTGGTCCTACTTGAACAAGGTTAAAGGCAGAATTAACAGGGTCAGAGTTTTGAATATCAAAGCTGCCAGGAGTTTAATCTGAAGAGTTGCTATCTAACAGACCACAATCTCGTAGTTTTGGACAGCCTTGGGTATGACTCCCCCACCCTGCRTTCCATGTTCCACAGAAGTTCCACCAGAACCATAAGTTCACCAGAAATTCAGAATAATTTACAATTTCCTCTCAAGACAATTTGGCAGAGCACATTTCTAGATAAGTCCTAACAAGGTGAAGAAGAAGAGAACATGAGAGAGCTTAAACAGTGGAGAAGAGTATGTCTATAATTAGAGTAGGCAGGACTCTCACCAGAAAAATAGCTCTGTAGCTTCTACCAGGGCTAAACTCAAGAAGTTATGTCAAATGGCTGCAGACAAAAACGCATGTATGCATTACTATTTTCAAACTATAAACAAAAATAATGAGTCAGAGTTTAAACACTCCACTGAATAGAGATCCCTGATGCATGGTGAGCATCTATCCATGCTCACTCAATAACCACCTTGCTTCCAATACACAAAATATATTATTACAAGTAATCATGTCAGGAACATATAATCAAAAGCACAACACCGTGTGTTATCTGATTATATGGAAGATTTTCAGGTAGGCCTGTCTTTATTTATGTGGACTGTGCCATGCAAAGTCATAATGCTACTGAGTGACTGTAAAAATGATATATTACAAGTCTACTTAGATGACTTCAATTCTCCTACACCCAAGCTGAAGAATATATATAGGATGTTTGCATATAACTGCCCCATCCTCTGAACTTACAGTCTTCAAAAATCTGAATTGAAAACAAACTGTACTATTCAAAATTAAATTTCTTTTGTCTATTTAAAGATCATGTTTCCTTCATTAGATCTCACTTGGGATGCTTTCCTCTCTTCGTACTTGAGATACCAGGCTAATGTTAATCACCATTTCTCAGTCATTAACCAACCTTAAATAAGCATATTCAGGATTATGCAGTTAAAGCAGTTTTAAGTAGAATGCTTGGGTATGAGGTTACTACGACAACAGTATCTAGGAACCACAGGTCATGCCCAGCTGGTATAGATTCTAGCCTATTTAGTGGAGTCAAAGACCCCTAAGCCTTTCATTATCAATGTTGGTGGAAAAGGGCTCCATATCTTGTGCAGTTTTGTATCAATAACCCAAACTACTCACAACTGTGGAGAAGAAGAAAGAAATCTTATGGTTGGTAAGTTAAAAATATAGCTTCATTGCTCCAGACATCACTCAGATATATGGTATTTGCTGAGGAAACAGGATAAATTACACCAAACTGTTCTCTTGAGAAATTAGCTCTTTTTTAGATTAAATGCATTTATGGTTAAGTCTAGTAGAATTGATTTTCTTCTCTGATCTCATGGATCTTTAAATTCCATTTTTCTGTTACAAAAGTAGTCAAGAAAAGATTCTCTATCATATTCATTGCCCACCTATTCTATACAGTTATTTTGTTGCCACCAAGGATGCACTGTAGGCTAGTGATTTTAGCATCAAATTGCCACATAGAAAGGTCAGATTCTAATCCTTCTCTGATATAGAAATTATAAATGTCCTTAGATAGATCAGCTGGTGGCCTCTGGATTCCCATGTCCACTTTGCAGCAAAGTTAACCTGCATTCTTCTTTGGAAGGTCAATCCAAATTATACCTATGTACAGCACTGTATATGTTCTCATCCCAGACTAATTGGGAAGATCTATAGTTAAGAGAGACATGTCAAATAATTGACAGAAAAAAGCCTATTTACACTCTAATTTCAGCATGTTTTCTATCATTGCTACAGCTTTTTGTTAGTGGTAACAAGTGACAACAATCCTGCGTGCATAAGGCTCAGTATTTTTAGAGGCAACCCTGGATTTTGCAGGCTTCTAATTATAAGTGTACTTGCAAAATTTGCTTATTATGGGTAAATGATTATCCTGTAATTTTTCAGAAGTCTGTTCAACTGTACACTCATGAGTGCACTGGCAGGATAATTGGATAAACTTTTCCAAAAGACAGATACTAGAAGTAGAAAAAGAAAAAAATAATAGCACAATTAAAAGTGAAATTATAAAGAAGAAATTATAAAGAAGAAAGAAGGAGAAATTTGAAGCACACATGTTAAAAACCCAGCATTAAAATTTACTGTGCCTTGCCCCATACAAAAACCATATTTTGGTAATCTCTTGGAAGTATTTACTAGAAATAGCTTTGTAACTATTGATTTTGTGCAGAAGAAAGTCAAAATTTGAAAATACCAAATTCTTAGAGCTAAGCAGCAGTACTTACTACCTTCTTTTCTCTTTCCTACCTTTCTAGGTGATCCCTTTTATTCTGTTCTACATCTTATCTTTACTTCTACTATTCATCTTTTAAAGAATTGCTGTTTTCTTTAGGCCCTCTTCAGTAAAGCATATTTAAACCAGGAAAATAAAAGTTATGATGCAAGCAACAAAATTCTCTGATCAGTTATGTAACATCACTGAATCACAGGTCCTATCAAACTCTTTTGTTTACGTGTTGTTGTGGATTTTTACTTGTTTGCTTTAAAAAAGGTGACGAACCCGAGACAAAGACCCTTCAGTTAACTGAAGCACACTTATGTTCCCAGACTATGGGAAAGCAATTTGCTGCACCCTTGGAACTGCATGTACAAATTGATATTTCCTACAAAAAAAAGAAAATTATGGTACATCACATCTTCACCGAACATAATTCCACAGTGTCAAGACAAGGAAAGGAGGGAGAAAAAAAAAAAAAAAAAAAAAGTTGGTACTAAATCAAGTCCTCTATCTCAGTTAGTTCAAAGGGTTACCATGCTCTATTCTTGGCAGAAATTTTTTTTCAAGTGAAATCCCTCTGTGATATCTTAGCAAGGGAAGAAGGGAAGTGCACATCTAAAGTACATAAGTGTTCATAGATCGATCCATTTTTCCTCCCTCTTGTTCTCTCTTCTTCCCCCTCCCCCACCTTTCCCCCACCCCATTTTCTTATTGATCACAAAGTTGTGGCGAAAGCTTTTGCAATCTGTACTTTGTGTCTCTTTTTAAATACAGGCAGCAATCTATCCTGATGCAGCATAATATTGCCCCAGAGTTTTCCTCTCTTAATCCTACCATCTTGTCCTGTCAAAGCTATCTTTTTCCAGAGTGTAAAATAAAACCCATCTACAAGCACCAAGACTATAAACTAAATAAAAAGATACATAAGTCAACTTTCAAGATTGACAATGAAGATAACTGTCCCTGTGTTCATCATCTCTCATACACTGTTTCCCGGATCAGACATGTACTGAGTCATAGGAGTCTTGATATTCGTTCCTGCAAAGCATTTTGAGAAATAGAGATCCTGCATAAAAGGAGCAGGTGTATGGTGAAACAAAATAATTTCTTCAAACTTAAAAAAACCAAAATATTGTTTTTAGATAAGAATTTGTGCATGACAGACAGATTCTACAAACAGATAGCTTTTTCTGTCTCTGATAGATAACCATATAAAAAATATTTTACCACCTTGCTTGTTGGTGCAGTTTTTTGAGGAACATTTTAACAGTGTATTTTGCTGTATTTTCATAGCTCGTATATGGATAACTCTAGCAAACGCAATAAAATGGCTAACATTAAGTAAGCAAACAAGATGAACAAGTTTAAAGGAACAATGCTCCTAATTAACTTGCCTTGCCTCTTTCTAGCCCCCAAAATAGCAAGTGTCAATCAGCAATCCAAGCAGAATAAAACAGCACATCACGCATCTGACTACAGCAGTACAGAAGCAATCTTGAGAAGAGGACAGGCCTTTACTATCACCCCGACCTTCCAAACAAACATACAGTCTAGAGACAACTTCATATTTATTGCAAGCACAGGTAATTCCTCCAAAACACCTACCTCACATACAGGTTACTCCGGATCCCAAACCACCTATACCCTAGAGTTTTCTATATGGCTCATTCCTGAAAGACTTAAACCTTGTTGAGCCTGTCATTCAGGTCTCGTTGACTTTAGTCTGTAGGCTTGCTAAGCTTAGGCTCTCTCATTTTAAAGTTGAGTCTATACCCTAAGGCAATAGACAGTTAAAGTAATCATTAAAGACTACTCCTAAGAACCTACTTGCTATATCGCAGGCCATCCTCATTCTGACTGTGCTCTCTGTCTCTCACAAACCGTCATCACCTGCTGTTCTCCCCTGCCACTCCATTTCACCTGTTTACACTCCACTCGTTTATCTTCATGCCTTCTACTCAGAGTTCCCTATCTCTGGAACAGCCTACATGACCCCCTTTGCTAAAACTTACATCTGTATCTTTCCAGAAGGCTTCTCAAAAAAAAAAAAAAAAAAAAAAAAAAAAAAAAAAAAAAAAAAAAAAAAACACCACCTTGCTTATGGTCTAGAATGATTATGAGCATATTCCTCTTTAGTGGGTCACGCATTTAACACAAAGGACTGCACAGTGCAATTCTGCATACTGAAGCTCATTTACACTGAATTAACATGGTTTGCTAAGCCACAGTCCTTCAATGTACTCAAAAAATAAGGAATTGAGATCCTCACTTAGGCTCTGCTCAGCACTCACTTTTCTCACTCAGCGTTGCTGTCTCCTGTTTCCTCTGGCAGGACCATCCCCAGCAGAATCACATCAAATGAAGGCCATATTTAATCCTTCAAAGGATTGCAGCAGTGGCTGGAGTGCCATCCAACAGTCTAGTGAGCCTGGCTGCATGACCTTCAGGATATACAGGCCTGCAAATGCTGTCATTGGAAGATACAAACTCATACTCCAGATTAGTTCTAGGAACAAGGTCTCTACTACACTCTTGGGCCAGTTTGTGCTACTGTTCGATCCCTGGTGTCCAAGTATGTTTCAACATATCACATCCTTATTATAACTCATTGTCTCAATCAGGACGTGTCCTTGAGTGTCACAATAAAGCTTATACCTGTCAATGACAACTACAGAATGATTTTTCACTCAGCATCAAGGACCTTGTTCTCATTGCTTTTTCAATTTTGGAGTATATTGAAGATCAAGCCTCTTGCTAGGACAGTAAGCAATCAGAAAATAGGGAAGAGCGTGACAGCCCTGAGTCTGAATGCTGAGGAAGCCTGACCTGTTCCATAGAACACCAGTGAAAATAGATTTCCAGTTAGAAGAAAACAACTGTTCTTTCAGCTAATTTGTCTCATTCTGTTTCCAGATGATGATGTCTATAAGGCCAATGAAAAGGAGCGACATGAATATATTCTGAACGGCAGTGGTATGATATGCTCAATCTTGAATATCATCTAATACGAGATAATGCTTTATTTGCTAGGTCAGTCTTGTGCACATTCTTCTGAGACATCTTGTGTGTATACAGTCAGACTATCAGACTGGATGAATCCTTGTTCTCATCCAGTCTGGCAARTTGCACATGCTTATGCTTTTACTAAAGTTTAAAGACAAGTATAGATTGTGGCTTGATTAATAGGCCAAGTCGCCATTAATTATCATTGAATCATTAAAATGACAAAGGGATTTCATGTAGTTGGTCTCATGGATCTTGTGCACATGATATTAAACATGCTAATTGCAGTGTTAATGATACTACAGTTTTGAATTCAGAGGTTGAAATTAGCACAAGAAAAGTGCTGGCCTGGCTAAAATTACACTTTTACAAACAATGATACATACCAAAAGCATTATTTCTGTGTTAAATGCCTGAGTAAATTATGTTGACAAACAGCAACCACACTGTACAATGGAGTGGAATAATATGGAGTGGAATACATACTAAAAATTAAGAAGAGTTTGAGCTCTCGGAGCATGTAGTGGGCTACTTGCTTAGACTGCTTGAATAAAAGGAAGCCTGAATAATAAATCTAGTACCAATCTGAATTGGTGAGGTCAATGTGAAAGGTTGTCTGGAAAGACTGATTTTGTAGGAGAGAACCAAACAATGTAATTTCAAAAGAATGTGGTGATTCATGCTCTTCTTGGAGCTCCAGCAAAGGTGAGTAGTTCCTGTCGGAAGTGTTTTCTCTTTTTGGAGACAGAAAAACAGAAGCAGCTCTATGCAAAACACATATGAAAGAACAACTACCCTTAAAAGAAATCTTTAAGACAAAATAAGTTAAAACATTAATGATTTTGTAGTTCAGACAAAACACGTTATTCTTCTGAAGGGCCTGAACTTGGCTGGAGGATCTTAGGGCAAAATCTCTGGAGAATCCATATGGTAGAGCCATCTGTCATTGCATCTGAAGGACTGTTCATATCCCTACCTTCTGACACAGAATATATCACTTCAAGCAGAAAGTATTGTATTGAAGCTAGACAATAAGTATCAGAGGGAGGTGGCCACCTTGTTACCACCAAAATATAAAGAACAAAAATACTTCTATGTACACTCCAGAAGTAACAACATGTATAGAAGTTCAGACAGCTCTGTGTAAAGAAATGCAAATTGTTGGTGGCCTGTAACAAAATAGCTGACTTTTTCATACTGCAGTTATATTTGCAAGATAAAGAAGTGACTAGAGCATTTTATACAGATTATTGCCTTGCATTTACGGAATATGTATTGAATTAGGAACAAATAGCTTTTGAACTCACAGATGAATGAACTGACAAATATTGAAGAAACCAAAACATAAGAACCCCACATTCCAGAAGAGAGGCAATTCACAAAGAGATTCTCTATGCACTTCTCCTGCTGAGTGACCTCTGTAATGGCCAATTCTTACTTCTTTCTCTAACATCTCAGATGGGAAATATCAAATATCTAACTTCACTAGGTGCAAGGGCACTAAAAGCACTGGAGCACTGCATAAAGAAGACTCTTTTGAAAGTTTTGAAAGTAACACACAAGAGATTTCCTTTTCATAGCCTTTTTGGTGTAAAGAAAGATATGAAGGGACAATAAATAGATGTCTGTTTACAAAGCATTTAATAGTACATCCAATTCAGCAAACAATACTTGCCGTTACCAATCTGACAAGGGGATGAATCTGAACTGCAACTTCCCTGAAGCTGAACTGCAATGAGTTTAGAGGAATCCTCAGAGACTGCAGGACAGGGAAATACTATGATGGGACGTCCTCTTTCAAATGGCTGGGCAGCAGCTCCATCCTCTGGCAGTGGATTGCATCACAGTGCAAGCCTGTCCGTTACTGGCACTGCTGGCAGTTTGCAGCAGTCATGTGCTCAGGTACAGTGCAGGTTCAGAGTCTTTTGTGTGTGGAGAAACGTCTCATCAGTTCACAAAACTTCTAGCATACACCTAGACTCCTGGATTGCAATGGATCCAACTGATACAACTTTTAATCTTAGGTAAAAGATCCTCAGTGTTTCTTCCATAATCTCCACACTCATTATCAACATTCAGCATTACTAGGTCAGGGCTAAAACAGTGTCAATTCGTACCATCCACTAAACGCTTAATTCTTGAAGAGACAATGTCTCTTGCAAAGCCCAGACTGCAGGCCTGATGTCATTTCCAATAGGCCCAGTACCAGAATGAGCTCTGTGTTTACCAACATATGGCAGGATCAACAACTGATTTATGACTCATTTTCCTGTACAGTTCTGAGGTGCCAAGGAATTACCACCACAGTGGTCACAGGCTTCATGTAGGTTCACAACACTAATAGCAGTCTGAGTGTGGATGAGGATTATGATGAAAATGGGCCACTGCTGACACATGATAAGAGTGTCCATGTCTGGTGAGAAAACATGGCATGGCATGGCATGACAATGCCCGGGTTTAGGAAGTGGAGAAGGGAAAAAGACAAACATCTGCAGGAAAATGGTTGAGGGACAGCTCAGTTGGGAGCCAGAATACCTTATCTGTTCTTGAGAAATCCCAGCAACAAAAATTCAAGAATGCCCTATTCATTGGCTCTGTAGAGGAAGAATAATAGACCAGTCCAGCTGAAGACACTCCATTTGTATCAAAAAACAAAGCCTTTGGCCTACCAAACATGTACAGAGCTCTTCAAAAGGAATATTAGCGGACTATGATACAGACAGAACTTTCCTGTACTTCAGTGTTCAGTCCCCAGTACAAGACAGTGATGGTGTCTCTCATAGGATTTTCCATGCTTGGGATGAATGCTGGATGATTCAAACGGACTTGCTACCAAAATACAGTGGGTGGCACACACTGCATGCCACCTGTCAGGAGAAGAGCACAGGTAATGTGTGATTCTGTAATATATCAAAGATAGGCTTGGGGAAGCGGAGTGTCGACTAAAGCAATTCACTATCCTTCTCTATCCCATACATGAAGACAGGGAGTTATCCTACGGACTTTTAAGCAGTTAATCATTTATCTGTCCAGTTTGTACAGCTTGAGGAGCCCTAAGGACTCCATGACAGTACAGCTCTCTGATGTCCTCCTAAACTAGAGGCTTCTACAATTCCAGTTTGGGCCTACACTTACAGCATGGACCTAGTAAGTAAGCCGCATGACTAACCTGATCACTTTTTCTTGTCAGGCTCATCCTTCTATGGACCAGCTCCTGTTCAAGTCCTCAAGGAAGGGCAAACAGAAATGGTTTTTGTGTCATCTAATATTTCTTTGCTGCCACAAATGCCAAGTCCCAGGTCTGGACATACAAAGCAGGCAACATTCTGAAGCCAGTTGTTGGGTGCATGAAGTACACTGCCAATAACATCAGCACCAAGAGTGTAGGCAGTGAATGTTGTGAGGATATCACACACAACAAGCATCCTGAAAGTACAAGGTGGGAAAGAGACTGAGCGCATCCCCCACCCGAATTACAAGTGAAAAGAAAGGGACAGTAATGCAAGCCTATATCACACCATTATTTTGATCTATTTCTCACTATTCCTTCTTTCTAAATAATACAACACCTTACTCTTGCTGCCTGCAGAATGTAAACATACTCCAAATCATACCCCAAATTTTTATGCTCCTTAATTAGAGCAATCAGCTCTCTAGTAGGCTAGGAAAGACCTTTTATTAACTAGGTACTTTTCTATCTGGAAAAACCTCCCTTCCTGACTTCTGCCCCTGGCAGACAGAGTTCTTTACATTCACCTCCTAAAACCCTTGTACAGTATTTCAGATTCAAACTCTCTGAAAAGGAGTACTCTGCTCTCAGATATTATCCAAATTCCTCTCTCAAAAGGTAACTCCCCTTTCAGAATCTACTACTGAGATCTGCTCTCCTGATCCAAATCTACCATCTCATCTTAAGATCATCACAAGACATCATAATAGCAATGAATTCTGGTAAAGCTAGCTAGAGCAGCGTAAGTTACTACAATTTCCAGCCTTCCCTTTTATTCTGATYGATGCAGATGGTCAAAAAACATGAGAAATCTTTCCAGGTTAAAATCTTTCATGCAAATACAGATGTCCCGTCATACAAAATTCTTCAAGTTCTCCAACCGGAAACACAATGGTGTAACTAAGTGACCTCTCAGGAACAGTTATCTACAGCACTACCAGCATAGCCCATCACTATCCTTCTACCTTATATTTACCTCTCTACATTAGTACACAGGAAAGAAGGTTAACACACATGGTCCCTTTTTTTTTTTTTTGTCACAGGTTCTCTTCAGTAGAAGGAAGCACTTGAGAAAACCTATAAAAAGACAAAGAAAGCTGAGAAAAATAGCAAAACAGAGTTCAGCTCCATTTCTACTGCCCTTGAAGAGCCAGTTAACCTTTATCCACCTTCGGTCTGACAATTCTTTGCAGTTGGGACAGGATGTTCCACTTTCCATTAAAGTGTTTAATCCCGGTGTTGAAGAAAAAAAGCTGTATGCCTGGTACTCAAGGCCCAATGTGTACACTATAAAGATGAGCCCATTACCCAGCTTTGGAAGGAAGATTTTCCTTCCATTCTCAAAAACAAGGAAGGTGAGGACTCTATTGGATGAAAAGTATAGCTAGAAAAGCGTATCTAGTTTTCTCAGTTATTAAAAAATACACTTAGCCATAAACTTACATAAGGTTGCCTAGATAACTGGATGCAGGTGATTCAAGTCACCTTGGCAGGAGTGAGAGCAAAAGAGGCTGTGGCACATGCAACCTGTATACCTTAAAATTTTGAATTTGCATATCCATCCAAAACACTTAAGATTTTAAATGGCTGCAGCTTTTCATACAAAGTTGCACATTAAATGTTTTGAGAAACGATGTAGGCCAAGACTAGGCTAAACTTACTCTCACCTGTATATTTCACTGCTCTTTATTCCAGCAGAAGCCATGCATGTCTTTTTGCCTTACTCACTGCACAGAAAAGAAGTGGGAGACAGCCATCTGCTTAGGCTGACTGCTGTGCTGACAGAAGACTCCTTTTACATATACTTTGCCCAGGAAGAGAACAGCATTTGCAACTCCCCTCCCACTACTGAAGTTATACCAATCCGCCATTCTGTTACTAAAGCAGCAAGAAAATAGCTTTCACAGAGCAGAAATTTTGCTGGGCTGGGTGGCTCTCCTCATGCCATTTTCTTTCAAAGCACTAAGATATTACTTTTAGAAGAGGTGTGTTGAGATGCACCATTCCATCCTGTACTCCCACTTCTAGCTTGTCCATGCTTGAGCAAAGGGAAATCTTGATTACTCCTAATTTACTCTATAGCCTGCAAGTTGGAAGCTGCATTAGAAAACCACAGGCAAGGAGTGTAGTTCAGAAGACAGTAATCCAGACTTTTTTCTCTTTCGGCATCCGTCAGCCCAGGCTGAGACCTTTGCCACAAAAAAAAAAGAAAAAAAAAAGTACTTTTTCTAATCTTAGATGTTTCCTTTTCCTTAATTCTGACTCATTCTCTTCTTTCAACAGTTTCCAGAAAACATAGTACAATACCAGCCAACAACTGCAGAGATCTCTTTCCTGAACTCTCCTGCTGAACACCTGGAGAAATGCAGAGATCTCTTTCCTGAACTCTCCTGCTGAACACCTGGAGAAATATGTCATAGTGTTTGCAGGTCAAGGGTTCATTTACAGACACAGAGAGTACAGGTGAGTGCCAAGTGGTTGACCTAAGAACAATAAATGGAAAACCAGATACAAGCTACAACTCTCCACACAGAAAAGGTTATCAACTAAAATAACAGGCAATAAGACGGCAGGAAGAAACCACTATAGGGAAAAGTCACAGACATTCCCTTCATCATTTATATAATGTGGGAGATTTCAGGAACGCTGCAAAAGAGAAAAGGCAGAGACCAGAACTTTAAAAAAGTGTTTAATACCAAAACTGAAGCTAGTATGACATTTGTGAAAGCTCCTGGCCCTGAGTCCTATATAGCGAAGGGCAGCACCCTACCAACATAAAGCATAAGAAAGCGCCAAAAAATGACAAACTAGGCAAATTATACACATTAATGATACTTAGAGCCCAGTGAACTAAGTCATACAATTTAGAAACTAACTGCTGTTTCTCTAGCCCCTTGAATATCATTAAGTTGGATAAAAATCATACTGTGCCATATATTTCCACCTGTTATCCACAGCGAGCAATAAGAACAGTTCCTGGCTATGGTTTTAACAATCTCTTCCCTTTCTCTGCTGAAGAACCAAGCAAATCTGACTTAGCCAAGCATCATTGAAAGAGGCATGTTCTTCTGTACATGAAAAAACAACAATATATCTCTCAAGAAACTACATAAGGACAAAGCAACTCTAGCTGTCTCCATGAGGAGTTCAGCACTCCTGCTGTAATTTGCTCCCAAAWTGCTGTCAGATCAGAATTCCAATGTTATAGTTTAAATGGCACTTTTTTTTTTTTTTTGGCATCTCATTTATATCTAGCAAATGCATCACCAAGGTCCTGGGAATTAAAAACATGAAAAGCTACATCTCCTGTATCATCTCCCCTCTTTGCCTTTCACAAAGGGCTCTGCACAGCCTACAAGCACTAAACAGCTACCTGTCCCATTTACTCCCACCCAAGAGGGGTCCAGAAGACTCACTGCATTCAACTCCAGAACCTGAAGAGCTACAAAAGCACCAACATTGTAGCTGCCTGACACCCAACTCGGAAAAGGTTCTGCTGATCCCTTTTCAAAAGAGTGGCCACAATCTGTGTGGTGAGCTTAAGACAGGCTCTCTCCATAAAAGAAACTTACTAGAATGTAAACTCACTTCTCTCCTATCTGCCATTATGCCTGCTCTCAAGTCTTGTAAGTTAAACCTTAGCATGACAAAGACAGGCAAAATGTTTAGGAAGACACTGCATTTCTCACCATGAATACTTGCTAAATCCACCACTGCTTAGTCAATTCTTTTCCTACTTATTGCAGAAAGAACAGCTTAAAACTTTAAAATGATGACAATTGTATATTTTTCTAGATATATGCTTATTCCCATAGGTCCTTTAAAGTTGTTAAAGAAGTAAATAATAGTTTATACATCTTTCTAGGGGAGTAGAAGAGAGATAGTTCATTCTTCCCTATAGTTTGAAATAAAGTAGGAATGCTGCTACATTTATTTTAGTGATTCATTTGGTGGCTTGCAAAAGAAGCAAGAGCCTTTCTGTCTGTGTTTATCCTGCCATATGAAAACAAATAAAATCACTCATGCAAATCTAACATTTTATTGCTCTTTGCACCCCACGGTAGCTGTAACTTGCTAAAATGGAGCACATCCACAGCATTAGGATGCATACTGCATCGTTTCAGGAGTCGCAGCAAAACTAAGAGCTTTTGCAACAGCAGAGTGTGACTTCTTTTGAAATGTCTGCCAAGAGATAGTAAAATTCTTCCCTAAAAGAACTTCCCTCATCATTCTCCTATAGCTAGAGAATGGCCAAACAGTTTCATTAGGAAAGCATATATCAGAGTCAGGGGCAGCAACACAAACTGACATAGGACGGCTAAAGTTCACCCTGTGTGAAGTTCTTGATTTTGTCCATGTTGTGACTGACTGCACCAGTGAGAAACTGCACCCAGCCTTCCTCAGATGGTGGACATACATGGCTTATCCTGCAAAAGTAGAAGAAATACATTAGAAAAGTCTCCTAAGTGCCTTATATCTGTGCAACTGTAGACTAGAGAAGCCCTCACACCATAGGGCTGTAGTGAAATGCTGAATTACAACAGCAGAAAAACGCTGGCATGCCTCTCAGAGTGTTTGGAGCAAGGAAGAAGCCACATTCTTGTCTCTCATCCCAAACTCTGACACTCTTGTCTTCAACAGGACCTGTTTTATTCCTACCATCCTCTTCCTATTCCCATTCCTTTGCTTCCATGCTAAAAATAAGCATTTACCATTTAGAAATGAGTCATCCTTGAAAAGAAGCAGAATATCAGCTTTCACATTAGGGATCACATGCTTGTGACCAGTAATTCATACTCACTTTGTAATCTCCAAGACTTTCTTTAATACTGATGCCAATTTAGCAGCCTAGAAAGAAACAAAAGGGAAATGAAGTGAAACATTAATGGGAAGAAGAGGCCCAGCAGTATCTAAAAAGAAAAAGGCATGTAGGAATGTTCAATATACGCAAGGACGACTGCCATAGCTCCTGATGCAAGAGGAAACTAACAGTGCCATGCTAGGAGTGTCTCCCAACCTACTGCCAAAYAGGGCAAGTAAAAACACAATGCAAAAAGAATAATAACAAAAAGGTTATAAATATATATATACACACATGTATATATATAAAATATATATTTTTTTCTTCTTAAAAGATAAGCATCTGATAAATTAGTAATTAGAATCAAGATATGAAGTGACTGTGTATAACGTAATCTGATATTAAGCAACATTTAATATTTTGTACCAAAAGATCAATGCACTGAACAAATGCAAGAAATGCAAACTAAGATGCAGAATAACAAATCTCAGATAAGAGTAGGTATATATGTAACTTAGGTTGGAAGAGACCTCCGGAAGTCACCTAGTCCAACCTTCCACTCAAAGCAAATTTCAGTGAGGTTGTTCAGAGCCTTGCCTAGTTTTGAAACTCCCCAAAGATGGAGATTCCAGTATTTCCCTGAGCAGACTCTTCCAGTGCTTAATCATGCTCACTAAAAAATTTAAAAATTTTTAGTTTTAATTTAGAGTGCTTCATTTGTATAAATCTACCTGACATGGAATACACTGACAACCTTAGACACCAATTGTCTGAGATACATAGAGAGGTCAAGTGACGGTATTTAAACTCAGAGTCAACCCAAAAGTGGCTATGCTCTTCCCTGAATCAGTAAAGTGAAACAGATTTCCAACCCAAGGAAGCTAAATGTACAAGAATCAAAGGAGACTCCTCATCACTAAGAGAGGGCTGCTGATACAGTCACTGACATCCTCCAGACATTCAATCCCTGCAAATTCGATTTGCTCTCTTTTCTACAGCCCAGTAGATTTGCATGCAGGGTACAGACACTTACATTGAGTCGCACAGCCAGCTGGTTCATAGGTGGATACATGCTTAGTGCCAGCTCATCAACACTAGAATAGAAGAGAGGAGAGTCACCTCTGAAGAAAAGCCCCTGATAGCGCAACTCATAGGAGATCCTTGGCCAAAGCCTACACCTATCCTAAATGTAAGTCTGAAACTGCAGAGCACAACAATGAGACAGAAGGTTTTGATGCCCATTCTCACCCTATTCCCACTCACAGATTCAGCCCTACCTCAAGGTGCAGAACATGTTCCTTTCCTAATCTGCTCAGGTCTCAACAGTTTATACCACAATAGCATCTTCATACACAGCAGCTTTCACTGCCAGTTCACAGAGTCAATTTTGTCAGTTTTCCTTAGGTTTTCCTGATCTACCCTCTCGAATCTCAGAAAACACAGAGACTGCTCTAGAACAGAAAGTAACATGGTGAGAGACCCACTTACCTTGGACTAATCTCATTAGCAATGTCTGCAAGATCATCCAGCTGAGCAATCTTCTCTAAAGAGTCAGCTTTTCCATGAGCCTTCACTACGCCCAAGACCTTCTTCAGGCAAGCTTTGGAAGCCTTCAGTAATCCCATGCAGGGGCCAAGAAGCTTCCAGTCAGCTTCTGACCAGTAGGTATCTCTGTTGCCTCGAAAGCCTAGCTCCTCATCTTCCATGATATCACTGTAGGGGTCTTGCCCTTCCACCAGAGCCTGAGAACAGAGATGCACTGAAAATCTAGGGCCTAATGTCCATTCCAAGAGAACTCAGCAAAAAAGGGAAAACATAATCTAAAATTCATACAGTTTATGGAGAAATCACCGTTGCCCAATTTTGGTAATCCTAATGAGACTGGTTAAAGAAAATCAAACCTCTGCTCCAGTTCAATAGTGCGCAGCCAGAATCTGGCACATAGTCTCACTTTTACATCAGCCTAGAACCACTCACCCACATTCAAAGACATGGCTTCGTGAAAATGCTACATATGTTAGCAGGATGAGATTTTGGGTTTAAAATTTTATTAAGACAATACAATACAGACAACACAATAACCTTGCTCATATCAAATCCGATTCAAATAAGAGACTGTCTATAAAACCATTCCTGTATTGCATCAGGGCAGGTTTACTGCCTTCCTTACATGTTCCATTTCTTCCAGAGCATCCTTGACCACAGCAAGACATGCGGCTAGAGCTGACACAACTGCTGCCTGGTTATCTGCAAAAACAAAAAGAAGAAAAATCTGACACTGAATCAGCCCCCAGCAACACTCATCTAGATTTGAGATCACTAGGATCTTGATATCACAGGATCAAATGTTTTTGCAGAGCTCAGAGCTGCATTGTTGCTATGAAAAGAACCTGATCTGGCATCCAAGCTTATGCACTGCAAAGTACATTAGGGTTTTGCAAAATAAGTGATTCTCTGTTATGGTACCTACAGTATTCCTCATAAGGACTATCAGTATTTTAAGACCACATATCCAAGTCCTTTTTTTTGCACATACAGTACTCACCTCGAGGAAGATTGGTTGCTTGCTCACATGCCTCCCACACACCACCTGTTGTTATAAGTTGTTCCTGACACAAGCTGAAACAAACCAGAACCACTCAAAGCCAGAATCAGTAACATTGCTCTGTTAAATTGTGTTTTTCTTTTCTGTGGTCACCAAGCAGCTCATCATTGACATCTTGCATCTATGCAAAGCAACAGGTGCAGGCTCCTCCTGAGTTTAAGCACTATTTGGAAAAAGAAGCAGTAACTTCTAAAGAAGCCTCTGAAGGTGCCTGTCTCTATTTTCCAGAACCTATCCAAATTAGTAGACTGTATCAGAGACTGATGATTTCTGTCTAAGGGCAGCGGTCTGCAATCAGTGAAAAGAAGTTTCATAACTAACTTCAGACAGCCAAGCAATCAATGTGTAAGACAATCCATTCCAAGGGCAAGAACTGTCACCAAAGCAAACATCATTCCAGGCTCTTCATGGGAATTCTGCTCCCTGCTCCTTTCTTGTCAAAGATAACATAAAAATATATTATTTCTGTACAAAGAGATATCCCACTTGGTTACTGGATACCATAAAATCCTTGAGCACAGTCCACCCTCGGAGGACTTTAGTTGACTCAGAGTTCAAAAGTTTAGCTAGCTAAATCCAGGGTCAGGTCTTTTGCTGATAAGAGTCCTTGAGAAGAAAGTTAGAAGTGAAGACCAGACCCTTTTTCCCCTACATGATACTTTCAAGCTAAGTATCTCTGCCTGGGTCATGTCTGTGCTACATCATATCAGTACAGTGGCTATGTCTCAAACCTCAGCGGACCCAGTCTCCTATTCTTTGATTTCAGCCCTGATTCTAAGCCACTGATTTGACTTTCTGGCTTGATCTTGGGCCCAGTCCACCACTTGTCCAACTGGGCAATCATTGGTCTGTGTCTAATCCTGGTTACTGCTTCAGGATTTGACCCTAACTTGCTGGCTTAGCTTCTCCGCTTGACCTCAAACATACCTTGTCTATATGGACTTGTTGGATGATCTGAATTCTGAACTGAAGGTGGTTACCTTTTCCAGGCCAGCTCTGCTCGCTCAGGTACTGTGAGACTAGGCCATTGCTGGTGAGGGCACTACCTTTGCTTGCCTTATTGCAATGGTTAGCTCCTGGCTCCTCACTTCCGCCTGGAGTAGCCTGCACTTGCTGCTCCCTAAGAAGCATATTTGCAATGTCTTCTCACTTCTTTCTGGAAAAGCACTACCTCTGCAACGGAGTATTGAGAATTGTTTCTGTGAGCTGGATCATTCCTTCCACTACCCCAGTAATAGCATCTCGTACCATCTTCCGAAGAGTAGTACCTGTTTGAGATTGAGGGGAAAAAAAAAAAAAAAGACAGAAATGACTGAAAGCAATTATCAAAGATGAATAGAGGCAACTCTGTTCATACAGATACACTTTTCATAAGACTTCGAAGAAAGTGACAGTGGTTCTCAAGTTCTGAAAGAACTTTGAGCAAGATCTTGATGTTTTATAAAGACAAATATTTAATCACTTCCTCCTAAACTATCATTCTTTCATAACAGGAGATCCATCAGAACAGACAGTAGAGTGCTTCACTCATAACCATGTTGCAAATTTATCAAATAGCTGACAATGGGGCTCTTTACTCATGAAAATGTGCTTTCCTGTAGATATCAGGTCTCTTATTGGACTCTGAAATACTGCACTTCATCTTACAGCGAAGAAAGAACTAGCTCTGCCCTACTGTATCTCACCTTGTCCTTTGGGGAGCGAGTAGTACACTGTGGCAACTGCAAGAATAGCATTTTGGACATCTTCACTCAGCTTCTGACAATCCTGAAAAGGTACAGGCAAGAGGATTAAACAGGAAAAGTGCATTTGTGCATTCCGTTTAAAAAGTCTCAAAAGTAACCACTTGAAATTCACATGATTTTGAAAAAAGATTATAGGAAAGCATAACAATGGTCAACTTCCTCAAGAAACAAAAATAGCACGATAGTAAGTTACAGCATTTAGGTGTTTCTAAAGTTCCAAGTGCAGAATAGAGTAAATCGCTGGAGTTGCAGACTCACTCTATGCATTATGCATGCCTCATTATTGGGTAACAGAAAACACCCATTAGTCTGGCGGTTATGCATCAGAGAGGAAAGCATAGTTCATTATTCTGAATTTGTGGTCTTTTTTCCCCCTCTTCCAAATACAAGTGTGTTAAAGCTTGTTGTGTCTAACAGTAAAAATATTTCCAATTTTAGACAGGTCCAAGCTCCACATTACCCAATATACTGACTCCGCCAGCATGCAACTGTACATGCTAAATAATGTTAAAAAAGGGATTATAAGAATATTTAGTTGGTATACCCACACAACTTCCAGAAATTAGTTCTTTAGGCAATTCCTGAACTAGATTACTATATTCTACAACACATAGTTGACATATAAATGTCTCCTCTTTGCATTAATCCAAAAACTCTGCTTTGGTCTAGTGAGCCAAGAGATATCTGAAATTTAGCACATGCACTGTAATTTCCCACTCTGTGGAGGTTTTCACTCACCTCTGCAGAAGGCAGTGGAGGTCTTGAGAATGCCAGACTCAGTTTAGTTGCTTCTTGTGATGTTGCTTTGAATGTTTGATCTAGGAACAATCCAATGGAAAAAAAACATTTGTCAGGATCTTAAAGATGAAAAACAAAACAAAAACATAGCAGTTAGATGAGCAATGTCTTCTCTGTCATCCTAAACTGTATATTCATGTCTACACGACCAGATCAGCACAGAACCTCTGGCTGCAGACCTTCCTGGTGATTCGAACAGCCAGGCCATGTAACAACACCAGCGTGCAAATCTGTGCAACAAGCTTTCGCAGGGCATGGCCCCACTCTGTGCCGCTCCGGCACTCGGTACCGCTCTGCCTTGCACCGCCACCTGCTCCATACCGAGTGCATCCCAGAACGGCGGCGGCTCGAATGGCTGACGGTCCTCTCCCGGTTCGCCCTCTGTAAAGGCAGAAAGGTCTCAGCGGGGCCAGTAACAGCGCGGCGCGGCCCTGGCCCCGGCCTTCACCTCGAACTCGCGCTAGCGCCGCGCGCAGCGCGCCCCGGAGCTGCCCCAGAAGCTCCCGCAGCGGCCCCTGCCCCACCGGCTCCATTGCGACGCAGTGACCGACGGCGCCCCTCGTGGACGTCACATCCGCTTCCGGATAGCGGCGCAGGAGGGGTGTTGGCGGCCCACGGGCGCGACAAACAAGAGGCGTGCGTAGAAGATGCGATTTATTAGCCACAGGGGCAAGCGCAAGGGCGGCGCGTGGCCTGGGCCCGGCTACAGCAGCCTGCGGAGCTCGACCCAGTTGAGCAGGTTGTTGGCCACGTCGGACCACGCAGCATGTGTTGCCCCATCCATCTCAGGGGCTAGGCTGTTGGTGCTGTCCAGCGTGTGATTCATTCCCCCGACTGGTGCAGAGCACTCGGGGCATTTGCCCCTCTCCATTGCACCCCCACACTCCCCAATCACATAGACGTGCCCGTTTTTGCACTTGAACCAGTGACCGGGGGGGCAGCCAATGGCACTGACAATCTGCACCCGCTCTGCCTCAGAGATGCCCAGCCCAGAGGCAGGCAGGGCATTGCACAGCCTTTCCAGTTTAGCTTTCACCACAGCCTCATCTTCACGTGTGAGCTTCTTTGTCCCCTCCAGGATCACACGGACACTGGCAATCTCCTTGGCAAGGGCGGGGGTTATCCTCCCACTTGCACTATTGCATCTTGCTAAGAGGCTAAGCAAGTAGGTCACTCTCTGGATCTCAACTTGCAGGTCAGAGAGCTCCTGCCCTGTAAAACTGATACGTGGCCTATCCAGCCAAACCTGGACTTCATCCAAACGCTTCCTCATCCCATTCCTCTCACTTGCATCAATTTTGTTCATAGAATTGGTCAAATCAGCTAGACGGCTGTAGAAGTTAAGCTGATTCTCAATTAGTCCAATGCTCTTTATGGATAGAACAGAGGCTCTCAGTTTATCTTCCAACATAAGGTACTTAACGGGCAGATTCCTCCGCAGAATAGCATTCCTTGCTAGTGCAGCCTGTAGGCTTTGTCTGCTGGATTCAATTTCTTGTATTGGGCCTTGTATTTTCTCTTTCACTCTCTCTATCTCACACAGCTGCCTTTGTACAATGGTGCCATATCTCAGATTCTTTCTAATGGGTATCTGACAGACAGGGCACACTTTCAGCTTGATAACACCATCATCTTCATCCATATAGTGATCAAGGCCTTGTGACTCAAAGATATGGCCACAGTCTTCAAGCTGTACAAATCGAGCATCTGGATCCTCCTCAAAGCCAAAAAAGATTTGAGTGACTTCTTCATGGTCACAGACAAGGCACTTCTTAGGGCAGGGCTCTCCACACAAGCCAATACAAGGATGTCCACAGGGCAGTAGTTTCGTACATGGTACATTGCAACGAGGCCTATTGCATGGTTCAGAGCAAAGATTGGTACATTGGTAGTGCTGACATCGCCATTCACATGGCTCTGAACATGGAACACAGCTCTCTCCACATTTCTTTTTACATCTGCTGTGAATGCAATAGTTCTGACAGTCCAGCTGACATGGAGGGCATTCTGTAGTACATGGCTGCTGACACCTGTGGGAACAGACTAAGAAGCGTTTACATGGACTTTTGCAGGGCTTATGAAATCTTCCTTCAAAGCAGGTGTAACAGGAACCTTTGCATACATGACCACACTGCAGTGTGACTGAACACTTAGTTTTACATTCCACAGGCATCCCATGTTTCATTTCCTCACTTATCCAGCACTTCACTTGCTGGTTATGGCCACATTTCAATGCAACTGTGACCAGCTCAGGACACCTTGCAGTGCATTCCTGTCCACAGAATTTATTGCACGTGTGTCCACAATTCAACTTTTTCTGACAAGGTTCCTGGCAAAAAAACTCAGTGTCTGGAGTAGAGCATGGCACCATCTGCCGGTGGCCACACTTTGAAATTATTTTCTCCACTTTCACCATGCACTGTCCACAGGGCTCATAACACAACTGTGGACAGCGATGCCCATCTCTACAAAGCACCTTCTGACAAGGCTTCAGGCACTGATACTCTTTGTGCTCTGTGTCATATGGATGACATGCTCTTGTGCAAACATGTCCACAACTCAATCTAAATTCACAAGGGCGACTGCAGCCTCCTTCTGGGACTCTCCTGAAGTCTGCTGCTGTAGATACCAATGTCTTGGTTTCAGGGTGGTTTTGGCAGCAAAGCATCAGTGAGCGGCCAATGTGGCCTTTCTCCCGGAGGGTGTAAATGATCTTACTCCACAGTGGAACCTTACTGAGCATTCTCATGTTTCCAATACAATACAATCCTCTCTTAGCTCTAGATAATGCTACACATATCCGATTAGAGATCTGCAAGAACCCTGATCTCTCTTCTTTGTTGCTCCGCACAAGTGACAGCAGGATAATATCATTCTCTTCCCCCTGATATTTATCCACAACATGAACCTTCACTCCTGCAAAGGTCTTGGCTGGCATGAGCTTGCGCAGACAGAAGAGCTGCCCAGTATATGTGGTGAGAATAGTGATTTGAGAAGGCAGATAATCCTGACACAGGAAATACTTGCACAACTCCACTACAAATTTGGCCTCATGTGGGTTCTGGTGGCTTTTCCCTTCCTGGATCTCTTGCTCAGGAAACTCATGCTCCACAAAGAAGAGGTTAGATAAGACCCCCTGAAACAAAATAAAAGAATCTCAGAAGCAGAATTCCGTCTCCTCTCTTCAAGACCTCTTCCCATGACCCTAAATTATCCCTTACTAAGAAGATTATTTAGGAGAGGACTGCAATATGTCGTTACTGCATATATGAAGGATACTTAAAGCATTCTTAATTGCCTTTTACATTTCCGTACGTTATTCAGAGGAGTCTCAGAGCTCATTAGTGTCATTTCCAATCACTCAGTAGTTATCAGCTCYATGAGTTTAGTGCATTATCTGTTCATTTTTTCAAAATTTCCAGTTGCCTTGGGTTAACAGGGACCTTTTTCCCCCACTCCATTAACTGGAATTCTATCCTCAAAGAATTCTTGGGCTGTTACACCAGGGACTGCCTTTTTTTTTTTTTTCCTCCCTCACCCAAGAAAGAATACATCTGCATGTGAATGTATCACATGCAGATCTCTCGTTTTCCAACAAGCTGTACATAACTGCAATAATTGCTTTATAATTTAATTCAATTGTCACCTCTGTTGGTTACTGTTCTAGATAGGATAATGAAATTGTGATCTTTTTTGTTGTTTTTTTGAGATCAAGTTTATTTCAAGGCCAGATAGTATCAAAACATTCTCCAGAATAGTTCATCTTGCAGGAGGTCACAAAATTTTAGCTATTTAGGTTAGGAGAAATAGGGTACTTTAACTAAGGCAGCTTCTACAGAGTACCTCAGATTTTGAGGACACTAAGAGGATACCTGCAACTTTCCTAGATAGCCTGGTTGAAATAAATAATCATCCTCACTATAAATTTTCTCCTGTCTGGCTTCAGCATTCCTAATGAATGAATGTGCTTTTAGGCAAAACTTTCTCATCTAGCTATATAGTTCCCAAGTAGTGAGTACTGTCTTTTCATGAACAGTGTTAAGTAGACTAAGTTACTGTAATCCTTTCTCTGCAACCTCCTCTAATTCTTTGTCGCAATACATTCAGCTATTTGGCTTCAAAGGATCCAAGATATAGCATTGCTGTGTAATCTTGGCTGTGAATTCTGAAGATATTGTTAGTTGGGACAGATTTGTAATTGCACAAGTCTGCAGAAAAGGACTATGAAAGGCAAGATAGGTAAAATTACAGAGGTACAGTTGCAACTAGTTCAAAGATAAAAGATGGTACCAACATGGAAAGAGAAATCATAACTAGGGTGGGGCAAGAAAATAAATATCAGAAAAGTGGGAGTTAGTGGAAGATGGAATCTCAGCAATATTAAAGAAGAGAAGGCTGATCCTTCCTCTTCCAAATGACACTTGCCAAACTGGCAAAAGCACTTAAGGCATCCTACGGTGAGGCAAGCATACTAGCCTAAAAAAATCATTAAATTCTAGATGTTGGTTATAGACATTAGGCAGTGATGATTGATTTATATTTTTAAGCTGCATAGATCCTGTCTGTAGATTTTGTGTAGAGGTAAAGGTATAAAAACAAAGAACCTATCTTACAAGGGAGTTTCACAAATTATACTTTAAGTCTCACTTGATATTTCTTTCTAGCTTTCAATCACATCTTTCTTTTAGTCTCTCTTACTTTTTTTTTCCACTCACTGTTCTTCTAAAGTCACCAATACTAGATCCATTTGCCATCAGATGTAAACTATAGTCACTATAAATAACAGTCACTAAAGCCAAGCACAGTTACAAGTTATTCACCTATTGCTCTATCACTTGTTTTCCTGATTTAAATATTGGTTTTATTAGCTGAACTTGAGCTAAGAGTTAAATATCCTTAAATGTTATTTTTCCCCAGTTTATTTTAGCCAGTAATGGAGGATAAGAAAAAGCACTTGGGCTGCCGAAAACTCACTTTTATGTTTTCATATTTCAGGACAGATGGATGGTTCTCCAGCTCTTGGTATATATGAGGACTGAGAAGCTGGGCAATTTCAGGACGCATGCGGTGCTGAAATACAAAGCAGTTGTGTATCAGTCTTGAGGAAGAAGCATCATATTTCCCTGCCAACTATCTGTTGTTTCACTGTAAATACCATGGCCAAATACAAAACAAGGGTGACTGCAGTAAGAATCAAGATGGGAATCCTCCAGCAGCAATTAGTAGGTATTGTTACCAAAATACCTTCATGAAAATCATTTGGCAAGGCTGCTGCAATAAGTGCACTGATATCTGTGCAAATCTGAAGACAATAGGGTTATAGAAAAAAAAAAATCCAGCACATGACCATAGCCACTACATGATCTCTTCTAAGTAATTTTAATACAGGATTGCTGGAGGAAGAATCAACTTTACTAGACTACACAAAACAAAAAAACAAACAAACAAAACAGTTATAATGCTTTAGCAGGACACACTCTGAGAAAAGACTGCACTGCCAGTCTTTCATATTCAAAATAAGCCACGTTCATAGCTCTGATCCTTCTCAGGCACTGGCTGCAGATGTAAGTACCATTATCATACACAGTATGGGGAACAGGACAGTGATCTAATTTTTTAGCAGTCAATTCGAACTACTGGATTGCAGGCCACATCAGTACATAGCCAGTCAGCTAGGATAAAGTGCCTGGAAGAATAGTATACTGTTTTGGCAATTTGACAGCTTTTGCCATTCTTTACAGGATTAAAAAGCATACTCTTTTATTTTAGGCTGCTCTGTGAGCAGAAATATGAATCTAAATGCACTGTAAGTTTAAACTAAGTAAAATGCAAGTGCAATAAGATGATGTTTGAGAGCTGCTTCTCACTTGGTATCTCAGGCGGACAAAAGGGAAATTGACTTTCACCAGCCGTTCAAAGAGAGAGACTTCCAGATTGAAGTTCTTGGCCAGGTCATACACATTGGCACTAGGCTGCAGCTGAAAAAGAAGTGATGTTTTTAGAAGTCCATTTTTAAATGAAAAGTCCATTTTTAGCATTTCTCCTAGGCAATAGGATGATTTTTCACTCATTACCTTTCCCTGTCACTCTGGTCCCCAGTGGAAGTACAGAGACTGAATATTCATAGCTAAACTGGACTCAAGAGCAAGTCACTCAAGATAGTTAAGCTACAAGACAATTCTCATTGGTGTTTTACTCTAGAACCTCAGAAAACAGGGCCGAAGACACCCGGGAAGCTGCAAGTCTCAGCAACCTTTTTCATTTGGTGTTTCATAGTAAGGTAGAGATGTTACCTGCTGGTGATCACCAATTAGGATGAGATGTTGACAAGCTTTACTCAGAGTAGTAATGGTATGAGCCTCCAGCACCTCTGCTGCTTCTTCTACAATTACAATTCGTGGCTCCACTTTTTGCAAGATCTGACGGTATTTGGCAGCACCTGAGCAAGGAGAAAAGATAAGCTTTAGCAGAATATAATCAGTTAATGAAAGAGTTTTCAGGCTGGGACACATGTGCAAAGAGTCTGAGGGCCTTCACAAGATTCCATAAGTCCCGTCTCATCTTTTAGACTTCTGTATGAAGAGGTATTAAGAAAGGCAGGTGGACTGATGTCCTATGCCTTGGCCTTTTCCTGAACTTCTCTTAATATAGAGGACACTCGTTCAACACATGGATCAACACACCTAAATAAACACAAAACTCTCTGCATGAGCAGTGGATCAAGAACAGAAGCAGCTTATGTAGCTAATGGACAGCTGGTCTGTGACAGTGACATTTGCAAAGGGAGGCAAAGATTTTAAAAGCTGCAGATTCATGTGGAATCTGGTTGTCAAGCAGCACTGGACACATACTAATCCTTTGGCAACAAGGTCTTTTTTATAATCACTGGACACAGCCGGATGTGGGTTGTCACATACCTGTAGTTGTCATCCCCACAATTTGAGCCTCTCTGAGGATGCATAGATCTTCCTGCAGTCTCAGTTCTGCCAGCCTCTCTGCTGCTGCCTGGTACTGCTGTTCATGCTGCAGAATCTTCCGTCGAATAGAGCTCTGATACATCTGCAGCCAGTGTCTGGAGGAAGAAGGAAGTACCATTATCATACACAACATGGGAAACAGGACAGTGCTCTAAGTTTTCAGCAGTCAGTTCAAAACTTCCTGTGTCTTTAGGCAAGAGAGGAATAACAGCTATATTCAGTACCCAACTCACAGAGCAGTGACGACAGCACTGTCCTGCCAGTAGAGTCCAAGTGAGAACAAACATCTTACAGGGAAGAGCATGTTCAGATAATGAATTCAACATGTTTGGACAGAAGCAACTCTGATGGACATAAAGACACATTTGCCTTACAGACTCTGTAAAATTGTTGTCACCTGTAAAGCCTCCAGCGAGTACTCAGGTCAAGTTGCCACACATTCTGAATAGTCTTGGCCTCCAGCTCTGTCATTGCACTCAGTTTACGGAGCTCAACTCTCATCATCTGTTTCATTTTTTTCTTCTGTGCAGCAGTTATCTGCAGAACCACCCCAGACGAACAAGGAGTTACAGCAAAGTTTCTTTTGTATTAGCATCCTCACGTTACTCCTTACAAACTCAAGCACACCAGGATATGCTAGTGTATGCAGTTACCTCCCACTTCTGCTGTGGTTGGGCTGTTCCTTCTTCCTGCTTCTCCAGCTTCATAGCCAGCAGCACACTGGCCAGTTCATGAACAACCCTATGCTCCTCCTCCTTCCTCCTTCGTGGCTTTACTGCCTCTTCATCCTCAATCACTCTGTCAGCTTGAATTAGGTCAGCCTCCTCTTGGATTTGCAACAGCTCTTCTTCTGCTTCAGCTTCCTGCTCCTCTTCTCTTTCGTGCTGACCACCTGTGAAAGTCACTAATTAGATGTAGATAGCCACAGACCACAGGCAGAATCATAATGCAGCAGTCAGAAAACAGTACGGAAAAGAAGGTTAATTTTTTTTTTCACTACCTTGTAGTATGATCCACCTTTCGGTGTTTGCTAAGTATTTTTTCTTTGTCATGCATGCATTGCTCGGGCAGACACAGCTACACAAGATAAGCCAGACATACCTACAGAGGATAAGTTTCTTACCTGGATTCTCAGCCTCTAGGTTCTCTGCAGCAGTCTGGGTGAAGACAGTTACACCAAGGCCCAACCACTCCAGAATCACTGAGTGTTGTGAACCACTATAGTAAAATTCCTCTTCATCCTAGTACAAAGAAAGTTAAAATCAGCCAGGTCTATTGCACTTCAGAGTTAGAACAATGCCAAAACAACAACCTGCAACAGCATACAATTAGGACAAGTGTCCTCTATGACATCCAAAACTAGAAAGACTGTCAAACTTGGATCTTCAGAGAAAGTATTCATCTTTCCCTTCAATTTAAGGGGTTTTCTTCTGACCTCTTGTATTTTTACACTGATAACGATCCCTTGAAATCAGCATAGTTTAAAGAAGCAAAATTCTGCCCCCCTCCCACCCTCAAAGAAAAACAAACACACACATACACACATGAAAAAAAAAAAMCGCACAAAGCAAATTAAAAACAAAATCAACAACTCTCCCAACAACAAAGCTTTTTAGAGAGTACAGTCAATTAGTATGGCTTGCCATTCATTTCATCTGTTTCCTAGTAGCTGAGTGAGGCTAAAGAAAGTGTGTTTGGGATCCTCAGTGTCATTTGCAGAAAGTGCACAGAAATACACTAACAGATACTGAGACTGCTTAACTTGGAAGAAAAGAACATCTCTTACCAGACCATTAACCAGACTGTCCCAATGTTGGGGCGCAATGCATGCTTTCAAGTGGCGCTCATGCAGCACTCCATATGTAGTGCACTCCAAGTGCTTTGCTCCTTCATGAAGCTCCTGCTCAGCTTGTTTCATCTGATTGGTTATCTACTCAACAAAGAGAAGACAAGTATCATCTTACTCAGATGAACAAAGTTCACAAACAGCAGGAGAAGATACTGATAAAGTGAACAAGGACAGAAGGATTAAGAGGCTGATTTCAGTGTAAGATTAGGTGGAAGAGCATGTCTAGAGGAAGAGGTTTAGATAGCTTCTCTAATCAACAGGCAACCCAGTTCACTGTGCTTCTAGAAAACTGCACATACATTCACATAGGCCCTGCGAAGATGCATTGGCAAGTTGCGTCGGAATTCACACTTCTTCCTCAGCTCCCTCAAGGTGAATTGTTTCAGGATCTCGCTGCTACTTCTTCCCCCAACACGCACCATCCCACTTTTTTGGAATGTGTATATTCCTGGGAATCAAACAGAAACAGTACTTCTGAAGAGCCAAGTTCTGTTTTCTGCAGCAGATCAACCGGTAGGGAAAACAGCATTTGACTACAAGCTCTACACTGGATTGATCTGATAAGCTTTCATGTGTGGCACTTGGGCTGGAGTAGGTAGCAAAGGTCATGAGGGCATGCTGTTATGTCCAGAGTTGGGACAGTTAGAGCAAAGAGCAAATACTGGAATTTCTATACTCTACCCTTGCATATTTCTTAGACACTCTTACCTTCTAAGAACTGATCCAGTGCATGGTTAGTGTAACACACTACAAGGATGGGAGATTTCTGGACCATACTTTGCCACATATGCTCATTAGTCAAGAGAGCCTGAACAATCTTCAAACCCACGTAGGTCTTCCCTGCAAAACAAGCGCAGAAAAGGGTAATCTACCCTCTTCAGTGTGTCTTGAAACACAGGAATCAAAACAAGATATAAAGCTTCCCTCTGGCTGCAAATCTTGTCAGTGCCAACCAATATCTTACTCCAGAGGTATCTAAGTTTAATATGCAAATAAAGTGGCACGTCACTATTGGTATCCTTCCTGGGCTTTAACTGACCAAGGCTGTWCTGTGCAAGAATGCTGCTCTTTCATAAATAGAGTCCGACATTGTGTCTCTCTCTATGTATAGGAGTTAGCTGTACATTAGAAAAAAAAAAATCAGATACTAGGAGAATAAAAGCAGTGAATCATTCAGGTACCATTTAGAGCAGTTAAAATTCATCAACCTTCCCCACAATGATTGTGAGAGGATTTACACATTCCTACAGTCACCACTACAATTCTTTGTACACCTAGAGGACCAGAGCTGAACACTCTCAATGTTCTAAAATGCTATGAATACTAAGAGCAGTTACTCAGCTAGAGACACTGTGGTATCAGACAGCTGAAAATTTCTTTACCTCAAAGCATGGTCTAGGGTCTACTGGCAACTAGATCAGTGATATGCAAGATCATATCTGACTTAGAGGTATATATGGGTATTGGGGGATATTCTAACCTTTCTCACAGCTCTAACTAATTGGGTTACTCGGGCATCTACTAGGCAGGAGTCTGAAGTTTTGGAGACACCAAAGCTGACTTTCTCAGATTATTCTTCCCAATTGTGGGAGTCAAGTAGAATTTCCTAAATAATAGTGATTTAAAGCGAGTGTTTCTCACCAGTCCCAGGAGGTCCTTGAATAATAGCCAGCTCCTTGGTGAGTGCAAGACTCAATGCCTGCATCTGTGACTCATCTAATTTCAAAGTTTCCATTGTAGGCCACTGGTTAGGATCTAGAACAATGACACTCTGCCTTCTCAAGCCATCAGGGTACATTTCTTCATCTGATGGAGGATCTTCTGTCAGGGGTGCAAAGTTATAGGTAGTGCCCGTTGTCAGGTATGCTGGCTCCTTTACATGTACATCACATTCCACAATGTACTTCTGGAATGGAATATCTTCTTCACGAATTTCCTGTAACCCCTCTAACACATGCCGATAGGCCTCAAAGTAAGCAGTTGTCTCTACCATAAGGAAGGAGTCTGAGGGGTGAACGTCTGCCAGCAGTGCCTGGCTCTGTGCATTAAAACATAGCTGCACAATCCCCTGGGCCAGATATGCACTCTCGCGATTTGAGACAGTAGCAAAAAGACATGTTTCAAAGTGATCTTTAGACATGCACACCAGAGATCCATAGAGCAACCTTTTGGAATTCTGCCATCGTACAGATTTCAATGGCTTTGTATCAAACTGAACCTTGTACACAATTCCAGATGAGGAGCACAAGGGTGTAATAACACGTGTGTCAAAATAGATTCTGATGTCATCAAATTTTTTCTTCCTCAAACCTCTGTCTTCAAAGCTCTGCAAAAGCTCTAGGATACCTTCCCTTAAAGGCCTTACAAAGTCTTCTCTCAGAAGGCGGAAATGAGTGTCCAGGTAAATGGTGGTGCTCTCGTATTTTCCAGAAACTATATTGGGGCGTAGAAAGGGTTTCTCATCATGATGTACCTCATTATATGTTGGATAAATAGTCATTGTACGATACGTTTCTTCCTGACCATCAGCTTGAGGTTGCATAAGGGTATAGTTGTCAGCCCTCAGGGTGCCTTCACGTCTCTTCTCCTGCAAGTGCTGTACAAGCATCTGGACCTTATTTAGATTTTTCTCTGTTTCTTCTGCGATATCCACACCAGAAGCTCGCAGGGCATTTAAAGATGCTGGCAATACTGTCAGAAGAATAGAGATGTTCTGAACAGAGCTTGCTGGGAAAACACTAACCAGGTCTTGAAGAAGCGAGATGATGTTGCCAATATGCTCAGGGTACTGATGTCGTACAGCAGGAACGGCCTCAGTTATCATGTCAGATACATACTGCGGCAGACAGATCTTCAGGAAGTTGGACTCCTTCACTACTCCAAGAAGCTGTTGGACACTCTGTCGATCCATTCGGGAACTACATGCCTTTTGAAGCACCTGACAGATGAGCTGAAGAAAAGAGGGTTTCATAGAAGTTTGGGAAAGAAGTTCCTTCAAACTCAAATTGGAAGCAAGTGTAATAACAATTTCAGAAGGGTCTTTCTGGAGGAGACTTTCTAGGAATTTGTAGCCAATCCTTTTGGTTTGCTGAGGCTGCTCTCTAATCTGGGAAACACCTGGGTTAGAGGTCTGGTAGAAACAAGGATTATCCCTGGGTTGCATCCTCCTTCCCTTTCCTTCATTTTCCTGCCCATTCCTCAACCCTCTAGCTCCATCATAGGCTTTTCCACTCTGATGCCTCCTTCCCCTCTCCTCATTTGCTTGGTCACTCCAGGGTCTTCTGGCTCTCTCATGTGGTTTTCCACTTTGATGCCACTTTACCGTATCTTTAGTTTCTTGCTCATTCCACAGCCCTTTGGCTCTCTCATGTGCTTGTCCACCTTGATGCTTCTTTCGTGTTTCCTCATTCGCCTGTTCATTGCCATGTCCTGTGGCTTGTCCACCTTGGTATCTTCTTCCATGATTGAAAAATCGTCCAGTACCACCAAAGCTTTCCTCTCTTTGCCCAGGTAGAAGAGGGTAATTATCAGCCTGTGTTTTCTTCCCAGCCTGAGCTACTCTCTTGTGAGCCTGGCTTGGCCCACTATTTACTCTATGCCTGCCAGTCTGTAGAAAGTGACGACTAGCAGCATGCCCTACAAAGAAAAAATAAGGAGATATCCCTTAATAATAATTAACTATATTAACTTTCCTCTCAATATAACAGCTAAGTGTTTTGGCCCAGTAGTCAGCATATTTTTGATATCTTCCATCATGTTTTTATAAAAAAAAAAAAAAAGTTTTACACTTCAGCCTTTATGCTCATGTTCCCTTGGTTAAAAAGGCCTAGAGTTCACTTATGCTGTTAAGTCTTGAAGACATTAAGAAAATAACACCTATTTCCACAAGCCAGAATGCAGAATTAATGAAGACAATAATTTTCCTAGCAACTTTTCTTCTAGAATTAGCAATGCTTTAGATAATAGAAAAAGCAGCAGCAATTAGCTCTGACTTTATATGGCATAAGTAAAATACAGACCTTCTGGCCAAAGCCCAACTTCCCACAGTATCAGAAAGCATAGGCTGTATGGTCTTTATGGAGCATTCAATTCCATCTCGATACTCAGAGCAACACTGAGCACTAACAGATTAATTAACAGGGAGATTCCTGTAACGTATTATTGCTTCCAGGGCCCCAACCAGAAACTGAGGCCAGGGGGTGGGTGGTTGCAATCAAGGAAATGCAGGCATCTCTCAGTTCAGAGGATGCTGCACCACAGGCACAGGAGCCAAGAGAGAATGCGTGCTGCTGCAGCGCATCCCTCCCATTCCCCTGTGACCCGCGGCTCTCACCTCTTTCGCCAGGCGGGAGCTGCCAAGAACGAGGGTCTGCCCCATTGTCGTCCATGGCTCGGGGGCACGGCCGGGCCGCGACGCATCTGCACAGCGAGAAGCGGCGCTCGGCGCTCGTCTCCAAGCGGCTCAGCCGGGGCGCGGCCACCCCCCCAACTCGCCCCAAGTTTCACTTTCCAGTTCCCGGCACGGCCGCGCCCGCCGCGCCTCCCCCGGCCGCAGGAAGGAGGCGAGTGGCTCCCTTCGTGTACGGGGCCAGCGCCCGACAGAACCCTCCCCGTCTCCCTTCCCTCCCAGCCCTCCTGGAACCCAGCACCCCTCGCCCTCCCGAGACTCTCGGTCTCACCACTGACCCCTCGGGATTGAGCGCCCCTCGCCCCCCTGGGACACCCAGTCCCCCCACCGACCCTCCTGGACTGAGCACCCCTCGTTCCCCTGAGACCTTTAGTCCCGCAACCGACCCTTCGGGATGCAACACCACCAGCTTCCCAGAACACAGCCTCCCTCTGCCCCGCCAACAGCAACCCCCTACACTAGCCTCTCTCCCGGCAGCCCCAAGGCCAAGCACCTCACAGCTTTCGGTTTCCTTTCCACCTAAGGAAGGGGCGCGGCGGGACTTCTCCGGCGGCCGTAGCACCGCCCACCAGCTGCTGCTCGGGGCTGCTCTGCGCTGACCGCGTGTAGGCGCTCGAGTCCGGAGTGCGGCTTCCGGGACGTGGTGGGGGTAGCCGCCATGCTGCAGAGCTTGGGTCTGGTGGGGACTATCGTGGAGGAGGACGCGGTGCCCGAGGACCCCGAGTCTGGGGACTCTGAGGATGATCAGGTGCGTGGGGCCGGGATAGGTTGTGCGGGAGCAGGACGGGCTGGCTCGTGCTCGTCGCTCATGGGATGTTGCTGCAGGAGCCGGCCTGTGTGGGACCGCGTGGCCTCCCCCGCGGGGACTTCAGCGCCGCGTTCGTTTTCGGAGAGGTGGAAGCGGGCGGAGAGGGCGCCTGGGCGGCGGCGTTGCGGCAGCTGCGCGGCAAGGTGAGTTCCGGGGCCGAGCACTGGGGCTGGGAGCAGGGCCACTTAGTCGTGCGCTCAGCTCCTCCGAGCTTCTCTTATGGACTCTCTGTCTCCATTCTTGTATAGAGAGCAGTCACGACGCTGGATGAGAAGATCGAAAAAGTGAGACAGAAAAGGAAGATTCAGGTCTGGCAGGTTCTCCTCATGCTACCCCTTTGGGAGGAGTCCTATGCACTTGGCTTTCCTTGTCTTTCTCTCAGAGGTTCTGAAAGCTGCCCAATTCCCAGTGCCCAAACTGCAGCTCAGCACCTTAACTGGATTTGCAAGCACTCCTGATGGATTGCTGAGCAGCTGAAAACCCTGACTTGTTTATGCTTGAAGTTCTACAAACTAAAGCATTTGTGAATGGGCTCATAATTAAAAAAAAAAAATCCTTTTTATTCTTTTTAACCTGTTAATTTCATATATTTTCCTAGGAAAAAGAAGCTAAAGAAGCAAAGGTGAAAGAGGAAGACACAGGGATTGAGGATAATCGAATCAAAGACCGAGAGAGTGAAGACTTCACTGGGGAGAAAGAAGAGGATGTGGAGTCCCAGAACTCCTCAGATAATGAAATTATCTTCACCAAAGCAGGTATTAGCAATACACAGGGAGATGGTAAGGAGGAAGTATTGGACAAACTATTGTCTCAGGGGAGAAAAGTCTTAAGTCATTGGGAGTATGCAGGAAACTCTTAATTTGTGTTATTTTGCCCATAATCTTTTGTGATGCTATTTCTCGTCTTAATCAAGTTTATTTTGTATGTAGCCATAGTACTTGATTCAGAGTTACTCTTGAGGGAAAATGTTTGCTTAGTGTTTTACTCTACTGCATATCAGATAGCAGTTTCTGAGACCTTTCCATCAATAATTCATTAAGAACAAATAGCACAAGGAGAGAGCAGGAACCATATGTTGTAAAGAATTTATATGTGTTTAATAAATTCCATTTGTTTTTCTCATTCTGCAGACACTGTCAAAGTGAAGGAACGGAAGAGACGGACAAAAGGAGTTGTAGTAAGTGTTAGGCAGAATGACACTAAATAATTCCACAGCATTTCATCTTAAGTGATTTAAATTTAGTTAACAAACTGCAGGTCATAGAACAGCACAAAAGTCTTTGATCATCATGTTGTTTCCTATGTTGTTCCATTTATTTATTTATTTGTTTTTACTGTTTCTAGGATGCAGAAAACTTTTTTGAAGATGCTTCTCAGTATGATGATGGTTTGTCATTCCAGGACATGAATCTTTCACGACCTTTGTTGAAGGTATTTAACCATTTTACCTACTACATAAGTTACTGTAGAAGGTGTACGTTTTTTCCTCCATCAATCAGGACTATCAAATTCTTTCTGTCTTTGAGGCCTCTCTGAACAGGAAATGTGAGGTAGAGGATGGCATTTTAGTTAGCTTTTTAGGAGCTATTATTTTAAAATCATAGAAACTGCTGTTTGATCTGCAATATAAGTTAATGCTATCTCGAGTAAGATTTGTTGTTTTTATATAAAGAGCTTAATTATTCTGTGTCTTGTGCAGGCAATCACAGCTCTTGGCTTCAAGCAACCAACCCCAATTCAGAAGGCCTGTATCCCAGTGGGCCTTCTGGGGAAGGATATTTGTGCCTGTGCTGCTACTGGGACAGGTAGGAACTGAACAGGAGATAGAAAAAATGGATAATTAACTATTCACAGTAGTTTGGTAATTTTTCATTTTCTTCCATAGGTAAAACAGCTGCCTTCATCCTGCCTGTACTTGAGCGATTAATTTATAAACCTCGTCAGGCTCCAATAACACGAATATTAGTTCTAGTGCCCACTCGAGAACTGGGAATTCAGGTGCACTCTGTTACAAAACAGCTGGCACAGTTCAGCAACATCACAACTTGTCTTGCTGTAGGTGAGTATTAAGTTGCTTGGATAAATAGTACATCTCACTGCAAACTGTTGTACTGCACTTGGAAAATTTTAAACTGTAGAATGTATGGTTGTTGCAGACATGTTTTTAGTAGATGTGCCGTAACTTCCATTCTCATTTTCTAATATTGTGCTATTCTTTTTTTTTTTCTGATAAAGAATTCTATTTGGGAATGTGGTGTTAATCAAAATTTTTTCCTAGTCTTTAGAATATTTTGGTCTCTGCACTCTACCTTGTGCTCAGAGAGTCAGTGGTCCATGTTCACTCTCGTTCAGGTGGCTTAGATGTGAAGACTCAGGAAGCAGCTCTGCGCTCTGGGCCAGACATTCTTATTGCCACCCCTGGGCGACTGATTGATCATCTCCACAACTGCCCCTCTTTCCACCTGAGCAGTATCGAAGTGCTGATTTTAGATGAAGCAGATAGGTAAGCTGAACAGAACAGTAATAATGAGTGAAGTGGTATCTTCTTACTTTCCTTTCCCCAGGTTAAATGGCAGTGTTTATTGCTGTAAGTGGTGGATCTTAGCTAGAAACAGTTTGAGCTTCCTTGCTCTGTTTCTTTTGTGTAGGATGCTGGATGAATTCTTTGAGGAGCAGATGAAGGAAATAATCAGGCTATGCTCCAAACACCGTCAGACAATGCTCTTCTCTGCCACAATGACAGAGGAGGTAAGGCATGCTGCTAGGAAGCATATTTACATGGAAAGCTGAATAGAAGATTTTTTAGCAAATCTCTTAACTGAGGGTATACAGACATTTTTCCGTACCAATTTTGATAGGTGAAAGATTTGGCTTCTGTTTCTCTGAAAAATCCCACACGGATTTTTGTGAACAGCAACACAGATGTCGCTCCTTTCCTGCGGCAGGAATTCATTCGGATCCGACCCAACCGAGAGGGGGACCGTGAAGCCATTGTATCAGGTGAGCAATGAGCAAGGAAAATTTGAAATTAAAAGATGACTATGAAGCATGTAGCTGATAGGACTTTCTTTCAGCTCTGCTGACACGAACCTTCCCTGATCACGTGATGCTGTTCACCCAGACCAAGAAGCAAGCTCATCGTATGCATATTCTGCTTGGGCTGATGGGTCTGCGTGTTGGGGAGCTTCATGGGAACCTCTCTCAGGCTCAGAGACTGGAGGCACTCAGGTATTACCAGACTTAGCAAGTACTTACAGCAAAAAAAAAAAAAAAAAAGTTAAAAGAAGTTTAAACTTGGAAGTTTTGATCAAAAGTGAATTGCTGCATTCATTGTATCTGTTCAGGCGCTTTAAGGATGAGCAGATTGATATACTAGTAGCAACAGATGTGGCTGCCCGAGGACTTGACATTGAAGGTGTCAAAACAGTAAGTATTTGCAGTGCTGACCCTTTTCACAAGCTTTGGAACCTTTAATGTTGTGTTAGTAACACTATGTTTATTTCACAGGTGATCAATTTTACCATGCCCAACACCACCAAACACTATGTGCATCGGGTGGGTCGGACAGCAAGAGCTGGCAGAGCTGGTCGATCGGTTTCACTTGTGGGTGAGGAAGAGCGCAAGATGCTAAAGGATATTGTGAAAAGTGCCAAAACCCCAGTGAAAGCCAGAATTCTTCCACAAGGTATGCGCTCTATTGAGGTGGGAAAGAGGCAAGAGGCGAGGAATGTCATGGCACTGATATTTTGGAAAAACAGAAATTCTGAATTTCAGGATGGACATTGTGTAGTCTACTATTTACATTATTTGTGCGGGATTTCTTTCAGATGTCATACTAAAATTCCGAGAGAAGATTGAGAATCTAGAGAAAGATGTCTATGCAGTTCTGTGCTTGGAGCGTGAGGAGCGTGAAATGCAGCAATCAGAAGCGCAGGTGAGTTGTTGGTTTAGTGGAGTGAAGCTTTTATTTTTTTTAAGATGTTGATATGGACTGCTTTAAAAAATTGCTGTAGGGTACTTAATTAGTGTAGAAAGAGAAGAGGGAGATTTTTCCTTAGCAACTGTGGGCTTTTTTGCCTGAAACTTCACAGATCAATAGAGCAAAGAAGCAGCTGGAGACAGGGAAACAGGAGACTACAAGTGAAGGTTTGGAGCGAAGCTGGTTCCAGACCCGTGAGGAGAGGAAAAAAGAGAAATGTGAGTCATAAGGCTGGTAGCCATTTTAAATTCCATAGTAACTGTATATTCTACCCTGTGTTTTAAGATATTCTTTTTTTAATCCCCTGTTTTTCTATTGCTTCTGTCCAGTGGCTAAAGCCTTGCAGGAGTTTGACCTAGCATTACGAGGGAAAAAGAAAAGAAAAAAGTTTATGCAAGACACACAGAAAAAAGTACAAATGACAGTGAGTAAATTTATGAACAAGTGTGATGCTGGGGCAGATAGTCCTAGTTTCAACTCAGCAAAAGTTGACATCACTCTGTACTTGCATTTTAACATTTTCTAGCCAGAGGAGCGATCACAGTTTGAAATCTTAAAATCTCAAATGTATGCTGAGCGGTTGGCAAAAAGGAACCGCCGTGCAAAGCGAGCTCGAGCCTTGCCAGAAGAGGAATCAGCAACAGCTCCAGCAGGTAAGGCAAGATGGGCTGTTATATGTTAGTTACTTTATTACAAAGAAGTGAGATAAATTAATTGTGTAGTGGTAGGTACCACGTGTGTTGAAAGAATAGTTGCTGATGCCAGTCAGGCTTTTCTTGCAGAGAGTCATTGTTTTTCCTGCTGTTTACGCTGACCACAGTGGTCAAGACTTTTGGGCTCTAATCAACAGGATAATGCTTTGGCTGCCTCCTTACAGGCAAGGTTCTGACTGTTGTCTCTGTTTCACATTAGGCCCCAAGCGGAAGAAAAAGTTGTCTGTGTTTGATGAAGAGCTTACTAACACAAGCAGGAAGGCACTGAAGCAGTATCGTACAGGGTAAATATATCTTAATAGTAATGGATTTTCTGGTGATACTTTGTGTCTGGTCCTGGGAGGAAGGGAGAATCATATCCTCAAGTTACTTCATGGGCAGAGCAGAACATCTTGCAAGAAGTATCTGTGGCATAGTAAGAGTTTTCATCAGCCTTTTCTGATGTCGAACACATACACTTCTGGAATAGCAAGGCATTCCTTTTGACTGAGATTAGATCAGTGTCAGACAAATACTGAATCTAACATGCAAAAAAGCATCAGCTATTGTTTGTCTCTTTGAACAGCAAGAGAGTTAAGAGCTCGGTCAGCTAAGCAATATACTTCAATGACTTTTATCTTACTGTTGTTTTTTCTTCCCTCCTCCTTTTGAAGTCCATCATTTGAGGATCGGAAACGCTTAGGTATGGCCCAGCGTAAGAAAGGAGGAAACTTCAAATCCAAGTCCAGGTACACCTCTCAACTTCATTAGTCAAGAGTTATACCTGCTTTCTCTTTCCTTTTACCTTGTTTGTTTAAAGGGCTGTTAGCCAAAGGCTTCCATTCTTGCTGTGGCAGCCTGTGCTTCTACTGCAGGTCTGTTTGGAGCAGTCAAAGATCCTGCCTTTGGGAGTATGGTTCTTGGTTTCTGCTTGAAAGGCATTTTCTAGAAAATCAGTACAATGCTGTTCTGAATCTATCAGCTGTGATGCAATATGATTTATAAACTTTCTCTTTCAGATACAAGAGAAAATAGGAACTCTTTTGCCAAGTGGATAACTTGAACACTGCAGGTATTCAAGACTGTCTACAGGAGCCTACCATTCTTTGTACTCTGAGATGGCAATGTCACTGAAAGTGAACAGGCTTTTTTTTTTAATTACTATTTTTTAAATGCTAGAAGAGCTTTGGGATGCAACCTGTACAATAAAGGATTTGATTTTTTTTGTTTGTTTTGTTCTAGTATTTTATAGCAGGTGTGAGCTGAGATTCTGACTTAGGTAAATTAAGCTCCTGTCTTAAGGCAAAAGTTAGATAAGACTGCCCTTGTATGGTTATGATCCATATTAGTTAATAGGTTCTGAGCCATACAACTCATTTTCAGCTTTATTTCTCAAATGCAGAGGAAAAGAAATCCATGCAAATGATCCCAGTATTTAGAAATACCTCTGTGAGGATGCTGTCTGAAGAAATGATCTTCTCAAAGGGAGACCGCCAGGTGCCCCTCTTGCCTGAAATGAAAGCAGCTATCCGTGATGCTGTAGTAAGAGACTCCTTATCCTGGCAGCTATATTCCTAAACCAAAAGCAGGGMTGTTCCCTTATGAAGAACAGGTTAGCTTTAATATGATCACTGTTCTTAATAGAGGCAGCAGGGTACTCACKGTGCATTGTGTTAATAACCTTCATTTAAAAGACAGGCTTAGAAATTAAATTTATCTTCATTATCCTTAAAGGATTCTTTGTTACAGAGTACTTGATAAATTCCATTGATACACCTTAGTTTGTCTAAAGGACACAGGTCAGTAAAGGGGGAGTTTGCTAACTTCTCAGCTGCCTATAAAAAGATCCTTCTCTGCAACTCCACCCTTTCGTGTCATAGAATTGCACTACTGAAATGTAACAGTTGCATCTTTGAAACACAATATCACAAGCACGACTTTATGTATAATGTTTTCCAACTTTATTAAAAAGCCCAAGCTTTACAAGTACTAAATAGAAAATATACATAACAAAGTTTGGAGAGGTGGTACTCCTCAGTATATTCCCTTAACCTGTCTTCTCACAGTTCACAGGTACATTATTGAACATCCTAGGGCCTTGGTGGACGCATGCCAGGTGGAGGGGGTCCTGGGAGTAAAGAAAATGAGTTGAATAGCAATTATTCAGCTTAAATATGGAAAAGGACAAAGAGGAACCAGAAAAAAAAAAAAAAAAAAAAAAAAAAAAAAAGATGGTTTGGGGACATCAAGGCATCTACAATCAACCAGTGCAGCTTGACAGCCAGGGAAGCATACCATGTTTCAAATGTATCTTACCCAGGATTACTGCTTTTTATGGCTTCTGTCTATTTAAAATAACTTCTGCTTACCTCTCATTCCTGGGGGTGGTGGTCTCATGCCTGGTGGAGGCATTCCCATAGGAGCACCACGGCCAGGCGGCATTCCCATTGGTGGGCCCATTGGTGGTCTCATACCCGGAGGAGGTCCCATCATTCCTTAAGAAAGAAAGGACAAGTCTCAAACTGCTACACAGAGGACTACACCTATAACAGACCAGACAGCCTGAAGAACAAATGCATTTGTGTTCACTTAAAAAAAAAATCCTAACCAAACTATTTATGTTCTTTCATGTCCTAGATTTTGCATATTAATCTGGCTTCATATTACAGGCTGCATTTCAGAATAATCCTGCTTAACAACTCTTCATCAGACTCAGATCACTAGTTCTTCCATCACCAATCCAGCCAAATGTTATAGGCCCTTTGCTGTCCCACTCATATAAAGTAGTTCCTACCTGGAGGAGGTGCTCCTCTACTCATGGGCGGTGGAGGACCCCCACGCCCTGGTGTATACTGAGTTGGAGCTCCTGCTATGCTAGCAGTGGCTGCTGCTGCAGCAGCTGCAACTGTTCCACGTCCTTGAGGTGTCATCACCTGAAGGAAGGAAAAATATGCTAACAATTTGTTTACAGAGAAACACTGTATCTGCTTTATGTCATCAACAAACAACTTCAGATTTACTTATTCCCTCAGAAAATGATGCTGGTCCCTTCTTAACACATTAGATAATGCTACAAACTTAAAATACAATTCCCTAAATACCACTTGAGTTCCATGCAGGCAGCTGTACTTTTCAAGCCTCCATGCCTCTTCTTTCAGCATATAAACTCCAGAGTTCCTGGTGGGAGCTAGTACCAAGAGCACCTTGCTTATCATTTAACACTCTGAAATCAAAATCTAAGACTACAGTTGTTTCCATTCCTTCAACACCTTGCATCATATTGGCACCAGGAAGCAAAAATTGCCCCAGAAGATATCATTCAAGTCCTTTTAAATGAGCTGCAACATCTCACCTGCTGGGATGGTCCTCCCACTCCTCTTACAGGACCAGCTAAGCCTGCTGGAGCCTGTGGCATGGGTGCACCAGCTGGTATTCCTCTTCCAGCTGCTCTCCCAACTCCAGGTCCTCCAGCAGCTCCAGCAAGCGGTACCCGGGCGATGCCGGTCTGAAAATAGACAATGCCCCCCACCCAAATAAATTATCAACAAAGACTCCAGGTCCTGGGGTCCCTTCAGCCCTCCTTTGTTCAYTGATTCATAGTGGAACTTTCTACAGGGGAATTCATTGGATCCGGATTCACAGCAATATCTGGAAGTCTAGAACAATGCTGTAGTAAGAGACTCCTGCAAAGCAGCAAGTTTATCATATATCTCTTCCCTTTCTCTTTATTGCAGTGCTCATTCTCCTTACATCTTTTGGAGGCGGCCCTTCAACTGTCATGGACACCAGGTTTTCCCCTCGCAGCAACACTAGACCAAGAACCCGTTTCTCTTCCCGCTCTGGCTGTTTTGAATTCTTAGGTCTAATGAAGAGAGAAAAATATACATATATGACAAATCAATAGAGTTTCACACTATTCCTCAATCCCGAAACCTGTGATGGAATACTTGCCCAGACTACAGAGCCTGCCACAAAACACATATTTGTATATATCCCAAACTAAGAACATAGAGGAGTCCAATTACAAGAGGTCTACTATCTCTGTGAAGTTTCATCCATTATGCCTGGGTAGCTAATTAACCCTGCTTAAAAGCACACTGTGGCTGCTGGACAACAATTGGAACAAAAGTGAAATAGCACTCTGTGAAAGAAAATGAAATAAGAACAAAACATCCTCCCCACCAACCTCACAAACACTGTGTTAAGGACAGAAGGTTGAGCCCAGCATTACAGTTCCAAAGAGCTATTGGACCCCAGGGCCTGGCACAGGACAGGCCTTGGGGTGCCAGGGAGGCTGTAGGGGAGGGAATTGCTGCCCTGCTGCTCACTTGATCTTGCGGAACTCGTCGCAGTCACAGAGGATGAGATTCATATGCTTGTCGAAGGCCTTGAAAGTGCCGATGAAGACGCGCCCGTCCTGCAGGATGCACCGCATGCGGTAGTCGATGTGCTGCAGCATCTTGCTGCTCTTTCCCACCGTCTGGAAGAGAAACACCGTTACATCGCTCCGTGAAGACCGGAGGCAGAGACCGGAGGCCGCTCGCACTCACCATGGCTGCAGCTCACAACACCGTCCACACCTTCCCGCCACTACCGCCACACGAGCTCCACCACCTGCACCGGAAGTAGCCTGACCGCGGCCCTACTTCCGCTCGCAGCTTCCTCGCGCTACCCGCGCACAGCCCCTTCCGGCAATGGTCCAAAGCACTTCCGGTGACGCGGCCTGGAGGGGCGATGAGTGCGCGGGGCCTGCGGGGTAGGAGGCAGCAGCAGTCTCAATGTGCTGGGACGAAAGACGAAGCTGCCGCTTTGCCCGAGTTACGTTAAGCTTTCGGAGCCCAACAGAGGGAACGGGAGCCCTGAAACGGAACCGGCCGCGAGAAATAAAATGTTAGCAGCGGCAGAGCCCGAGCGGACCGCTGAGAGCTGGGGGCGGGGCGTGCAGGGGGTGGGGCCGGGCGGAGGGGGCTGCGCATCGCCTGTCGCTATGGCAGCACGCTGGGAGCGTGTGACGCGGCCAATGGGCGGTGCCAGTAGCCTGGAGTGTCCGCGGCTGGATGTGGAGCGGCCAGTGGTGGGGCCGGGTGTGGCGGCATCGGGTGAGCGCGGGTGAGGGGTCGAGTCGAGTCGAGCTCAGCGCGGCGGCAGCTCAGGGCAATGGCGATCTCGGTCCGGGCACTGGGTTGGGCGAGGGCGGCGGGGTACGCCCCGCGCGGCCTGTTGCCCCTCGGCACCGCGGCCAGTTCCTCTGGTAGGCCCAGGACAGTGGCGGATTCTCCGTGAGGCTCCGGCCTGGCTGTGGCATCCATGCCGCCTCACCCGGCTGCCCTGGCTTTTGGGGAGTGGCTGGGCTTGATGGGCTTGAGGCATGAGCAGGCAACGCATTGTCAGGAAATGCTTATATCAGCACCCTAAAGCAGGTTTTGTTCTCAGTTTCTGGTATTACAGACTGAAGTTGCACACTTTCTTCAGTTCTCCTGAAGGATTAAAAGTAATAATTAAAAAACAAACAACAACAAAAACAGTTCTCCATTTAGCTTGTTACTATTTCTATCCTTGCTAGGAGGCAGTCTGTTTCCAGTTGTATTGGCAGTTGCAAGAGAGGAGTGTCATGCAATTTCTAGTGTTCTACAGCTGGGTAGAACCACAGGGAGCCTTGAGGGGGTGAGGAACATAATATTTTGCAAAGCAGCAGATGTAAGTCAGGGAGTTCTTTAATTTTGAGGGTAAAACATATTTTTTCTTTGTTAGCTTCAGGAGACGAGGTTGAAGACTGTTCTCTAGCCTCAAGATAGGACTCTGATGTTTGGGGCCTTCTCTTTCTACACAGTGGAGGAAGTATCTTCTCTGCATGCTTGTCCGATTGGTCACCATTCTGCTGTCATTTAACCAGTGTATGGGATTGCGTTTCCTATTGCTATGTCTGGGTGCTTGCTGAGAATGGACTAGAAGATTTTGCTGCATCTGGAAAGCTGCAGCTACACTGGTCAATTGGGGATTTCTACTAGGCTTTTTTTTTTTTTTTTTTTTTAATGTGCTTTCATCCTTCTCATTTTCATTCTGTGTGCAGCACACTGCTCTTTGTCTGTAGTGAAAAGAAGACTGAGTTGGTGAATAGGCAAAAATACTCTATGTTTCAACTTGCTGAGGAGTCTTTTGAATAGTGTGTTATGAGCTGCTCTGCTGATTTCTTCTTGCATTGCAGCTACCCCTACACCACGGCTTTGTTTGAAGGACCTCGTTCTGCAGAAGCAGAGTGAATTCATCTTTGATGGATTTCAGCTTGGCTGCTCTCTCTCTGTGGAAAAAATGGGAGTTGCTTACATGCTGTTATTGAGAAGGATGTGCTGTGGGAGACCAGTAAGTGACCGAGAATTACAGCCTCTGTGCTGCCTCCCAGGAGCTTCTGAATGGTTAGAAGCTAATAGGTTGTCCAGACATAATATTGCAGTGCATTGCAAAATGCCATACAATTTAGTTTTTAACATCTGTCACCTTTTTTGTCTGCAGACATACAGTGAGATCTTTTCAAAGAACACTTTCTTCAGACAATTTCCCATTAAGAGATTGACCTAAAGTACCCTTTGTGTCTTTAGTCTCTGTTCTGCTCTTCTGGAAGGCTTCTGCTGAGTCACTCATTGGTGTAGGTCATTGAAGGGATTGTTTGACACAAGCTGTCTGATGAGTTTCCTAGCTCTTTGTTTGTTTTTTTTTTTTAAATTCCTTATTCTTTAGGTTCTTATGTTTAATTAATCTTTTCAGTGTTTGAGTCTCTTCCTTGGTAGGACCGTGCAATACCTGTTCTGTGGTACTGCTGTCCAATGAAATGGTTTTAATGTTCTATTTCTTTCACTTGACTATTTGTTGTCATGTATGTTTGCTAACTGGACTAGGAAACTTAATTTCTATCTGTAAGTGAGCGTTTGTCTGTGGAAGAAGTTCTGGGTAAACATAGTCTAATGTGTCATGGTGAGTTATTTTCTGAGTTTGTATGCAACTGAAAGTGGTGTTTGTTTTTTTTTTTTTAATTGAAATGTGAAAGTGCTATATTGAAACTTGGCTTGTTTCTTGCTTTGGCAAGGGTGTTGAAGGTAGAATACATTGTCTCTAGGAGCTGTGTGCCAACTTCTGTGACACTTTTTGTTAATGAAATAGGAACCTTTATAGTTCTGTAGAATTTTCCATAGTCTTAATATGTTTGTTTTAGTGGGCACTTTCTGACACTAAGTGATGCGTGTTCTCTGCAAGGGAGAAGGCATGTTAAAGATTTGTAAAGGCTTCTACCTATACAATCTGAGCATTTTACTGTGGCATGTGAAGCACTGTTTTTCCATGTATTCTGGCACAGACTTCTTTCTAACTTGCACTCCTAATCTAGAGGGCATCTGTAGCAATGAGTAGTATAAGTTGCAATATAAACGAACTGTGACTGTAATTAAAGAGACTGAAGGAAGGAGTGATAATCAGTCAGATGCTAATTAGCTATGAGTATATTAATAAAAGATTTACCAATTCAGATCTTGATGCTCAAGGAGGTGATCTCTGAGCCTTGCCTCTTTTGCTATGTATTCACTGTGCCTTGAATGCAGAGTCGTTTTAGATAGTTTCTAGTCACAGGTAGGTTCATTCATGGAAGAAGCCAATATTTCTTCAGCTGTTGTGAACTTGTGGGTTTATTGGTGGTCATTTGCTTATGCCTTGTGGCTATGGTATCTCAGGCTTTCAAGTTTGGGAAAGAACTGAAGGGAGAGCTGGTTGAAAATCATGTGCCCTTTTGATACCTATTTTCTGTTTCTAGGCTTAATGGATGAAAACTTCTACATTCTGTAGATTTGTGCCTGTCATGCACATTGTGCATTTTGTCTGGGGAATGCATAGAAAGCTGTAGTACCACTTATAAACTAGTAATTGTTATAGCATGAGTAAAGACTGAACTGATGAGTTACCTTTGTTTCAGGTTGTCGCTGCGACAGCTGTTGGGATGTCTGTCCTTCTGTAATTCAAGAGAAGGAAGACTGACTAAACATTTAACTAGATTATTTTCTCTACTATGCAAAAGCATCAGGTAAAGGTTTGATGCTACAGAGTTCATAGACTGAAGAGGCTTTTTGCATCTGCATTGTCTCATGACAGTGTACTTGGACAATAAGGAAAATAAGGTATTTGGGATGAGAGAACTCCTCATTTGCAGTGTGGCATGCACACAATATCAGATATTGGGCATTATCTTATGAACTGGCTGGGGGTAACTAGTCTAGGTAGGTCTGCTGTCAATATTAACCCCAATAATAAGTGCTGTGCAGAGGGTAGCAGTTTCCTAAGTATATCTCGGTCCACTCCTATCTTTCTAGTTACCGTAAATCTGTAAGCATTTGCTCTGTCTAAATGATGGGTAAAGACTTTCTTCTGTTTCCCATATGCTTTATTGTCCTTATCATTAATTAACTTTGTTTGGACAGAAGTAGACAGTTGCTTCAGGATGTATGTGGAAAAAAGGAATACGTGCCCATTTGTTGATCTGGGTATGAAAATGGTAGCTGCAGCTGTGTGTTTCAAGGACACTTGTGAATATATTTGCTCTATATTAACATGTCTCTTCCAGCAAATAATAAATTGCTTGTATCTTTTTCTCCTGATGTGAGAGACTAGAAGAGTGCTAATCAAAATTTGCTTAAAAAAAAAAAAAAAGAAAAAGTGAATTAACACATGCTGCTTGGTACAGAGACAGCATCTCCACAGTACAGCATACACTTTGTGCTTTCTGATTGTTTGTTGGCCAACCCCCTTCTGTCGGCTGCACCAGACTCACTGAAACACTCTTCTGTTTGAGTTATCATCTGAGCATTTCTTTTGTGTGACTTCATTTTTGTCAAGCTGGAGTAGTCTTACCCGGTGCATGTTTTCTGAAGGACAGCTTTTTGTGTTTGTTGTAAAGATGAAGATGGTAAAATTTTGTTTGTGTAACTGGTAAATTTCAACTTATATTTTTGTTTTAGTTATTTCTTTTTTAATTCCTTGTAATAGGCATCACTGTAACTGTACTTTTCTGTCATTGTTCTCCAGACCTGTTCAGTCTGACTGAAATGTTTTTCTCGAGTTTGTTGTTCTTGCTGTAGGAAGCCACTATTCGTACACAAGGCCAGTTCTTACCTGGTACATTGCACTGTGCTACTTATCTGAAAGTTTGAAGACATTGTTATCGTAAGAACGTGGCATGACTGAACATAACTTCAGTAAGTTTTGGGTGGTTCACCTTGGCTGTCACTTTTCCACAGGAAATATGTCATTTTGTGGGTTTATGGAAACTTAAACAGCTCTTAAATTAATGTTAAAAAGGAAAGAGGCTAGAAGGAGCACTGAATGTATTAATCTCTGTAAGCAGGAGCAAGTTGTATGTTGTTGGAATATTGCAAAATAAGAATCTGGTGGGCCAGTTGCAAGGTAATTAATAGAGCTACTTAGCCACTTGACACTTTTCCTGAGCAAGAGTGCTTTTGTAGGACAGTTTACACTGTCACACCATGATCTTAGCATGGACTCCATTACTTTTCAAGGAGTGGAATAGTAGTGTGGCCCAGGTCCAGACCTGTTGTAGAAATACTGCAATTATCCTCCTGTGTCCTCAATTTCAGCAGATAGGAGTAATTGTAATGTGACTTGCAGAATGCTGCACAGGAGACCACAGCTACCTAGACTTGGGGCCGGAAAAAGGAAGGCTGCAGTTTGTGCAGTGAGTATTTGAAAACTGTGAGTGAGAAAGCTACCTCAACCAGTAAAGTTGTGAGGGTTTGGTAAGGGTTTGCATGTACGTGTGTGTGTGTGCGCACATATTGCAAGAACAGAGAAATGTTAACATACCTGGATTTGCATGTATCCATGTAGTGATAGTAGTCTCTCTTAGGGAGGAGAAGAGGATAGGCGTGAACTCCGTTACTCTGGATCGCCTGTGCATCTCTTCATAGTCATCTTACATTGGCCATGCACATGCAATTTGTATGTTAGACTCAACTGGTTTTGTAAAATACCCTTTTCCGAGTGAATTATATAGACCACAATCGTGGGCCAGATGTCCCTGTAGCTGCTTGGTCTTTACTGCTCCGTGGAAAATTTTCTCTTCTGTACCTCCTTTTAGCAGCCATTTGTCTTGCTTCAGGAAAACTCCAAAGGTTGCTGCTTTTCCTTCAGGCCTTAGCCTGTCTCAACATTGTTTTCTCAGCTGATTGAAGAAGTCAGGCTGATCTATTAATCATGAAACAACATCCCTGCTTGTACTGACTGATGTGTATTCTGGGAAAGAGGAAGTGCATTGTCCACAGGAGATGGGCAGTTGTAATTTGCTTATTTTTGAGTCTCGAGAAGAGTCTTTGAGAACAGAACTTCTTTTGTGGTTGGTCAGATTTCAGTTTTGACAACTTGAAAGTTTTGTACCTGAGAGCTGCTGGCAGGGATGGTCCTCTCCCATATGACTACTGGCTATGGGTCAGTGGGAGAGAGCAGAACTATTTCTTCCTCCCGGGAGAGTGCTAAAACAAAGATGAGCAAATACCTTTCACCATCTTACTAACAGATGAAACACAGACCAGCATGGCTCACAACTGCATGGGACCAAATTCTGGACAGAAGGTTGTGCCCTTAGGCACATATAGGAGTGAAAAGGTACTCTGCCAGAGAAAATCTTAAATATTTTTTTTCTATTATCATGGATATTATATTCTTTTTCCATAACATCACAAATTAGGAAAAAAAAGGAATGGACTAATACTAGTTGCTGCTACTCTGATTAATCTGAGAAATGTGATTGTGACATTGATAATCACCAACCCGTGAGGGAAAAATAATTTTAAAAATATTTAGGTCACTAGTGGAGGGAGATGTGTGATCAGTATATTTCTTTTCTCATATAAAGTTAGTAGGTGAACCTAAGAAGCTGTTGGTTTATCAGTCCCCCAAGCTTACATGGGAGTATAGACAGCGGGTGGCAGATGAGACTTTATTGGTTATGGTCATGTTTCTTCTTGTGTGAGTACAAGTTACCAAAAATATTCCTTAGAACGTAAGGTTGACGTACAATTTCACAATGTGCTGTTTTAGCCATGCTGATGAGACCATGGTCTTTAGTATGCTTGATTATTATATTTTTTAACCTGTATCTAGCAGGCCCAGCAAACCATCAGCCTGATTTTGTGTAACTGTTTGAAGCCTGGTAGTAGGTGCAATGTAACAATTAAAAGAAAGCTGTTCACTGTCTTTTCTCTTAACAGGTGTGAGAGTGCATGCTGTCATAAAGGCACCCACAGTAGTCCAGAGCAATGCCACCACCCTCAGACATTGTGAAAGTAGCTGTCGAGTGGCCAGGAGCTAATGCCCAATTACTAGAAATAGATCAGGTGAGGTCCGGTAACCAAACAAGGGAGGCGTTGATTTCTCCCCTGCACTGAAAACTTGGTACAGGAATGTGGGGAGAGCAGAAACAGGCAATGTTTCTTTCTGGTTGAGAGGAATGTGACACTGAGGACTTTCTCTTTCTGTTCTAGAAAAGGCCCCTTGCGTCTATCATCAAGGAGGTCTGTGATGGGTGAGTTTAATTCTCTGGGAGGCCATGTACAGAGTTGGTCCGCGAAGTTTTGCTGGGGTACTGTGGAAAGTCTCTGCTACTTTTCAATGTGCTTCTGGCATGATCCATGCTGCCTGCTCCAAGTTTTGGCCATGGAATGAGCTGGGGTTTCATGAGGAACAAAATCATCTCCTGGAAATTGAGGGTTTGGCACCATTATTCCTCTTCTGTGCATATTTGTGTGTGTGTATGCCCTCAGACTCCTGCAGTACATTGTTCTTCAGAATTTCCGCAGAGCTTAATGTAGAGGAGGCTGAAGTCGTCCCTGAAGGGAAGCTTTGTTTCTCTTCATTGGGAGCCCTGATTTCTGATGCAGAGGCCTTGCTCATTCTTTCTACTCTCAAGCAACTATTTCTTACTGAAAGATAAGAAAGAGGAGAAAAACTCATGTATCCTTTTCCTTTGCTAGGTGGTCACTGCCAAATCCAGAATACTACACCTTACGGTATGCTGATGGGCCTCAGCTGTACATCACAGAGCAGGTCAGTGTGAAGAAGAAACTTGCTGATGGATTTACTGAATCAGTGCCATGGAGTAGTACTGTCCCTACTCCGTAAGGGGCAGTGTCTTTCCTGTCAAAAAATTCAGACTTTTTAAAAGTGTAATTCAACTGAGGAGTCTTTGCATTTCTTTCTTTGTATGCTCATGGGTGCATAAACACAGTGACTTGGTTCAATACCCTCAGCAGGGTTGTATGGTATAGAAACTCCTTTACTCATGTATACAAATGTGCACTGTAGATGCAATTGCATTTGTTTTTCCCAGTTTCTGTTTCTTTTTCAGACTCGCTGTGACATTAAGAATGGAACTATCCTTCAGTTGGCGGTTTCCCCGGTAAATACTTTCTCACATCTCTTAGTAGCTAACCTGCTATAATAGGCACTTTCTTGCCTCTCAGCCTTTCTCCTTCCCTTTCCTCAGCTTGCTCAACTTTGTTGTGGGCTGACCTGCACAGTGAGATGAACACCCTTGTTTTTTCTTTCTGGCTGTGACATATATATCTTTTCATCACTCTGCCCTTTGGACTTGCTGTAAATAAATTCTGTCCATGTTTTTATTGTATTTCCTAGGTTAGCATGTGACAACGCACCTGACAGACATTCTCATTTTAAGCATAATTAGTATGATTTGGAAAGCAAAAACACTGGTGCCTTACTGCAGAAGGAAAAATAATAGAGGAATTTGATCCAGCGGAGTGAATTCTTGCCATTGTGTCCTCAACCAGTTGACCTCTGTAGGCTTGCTGCAACTTTCTTCATTGAAGTTCTTAAAGATTTTTAGGCAGATGTTGTGGTGTGTGATTGGAAATAGAGTATTGTGATACTCTAGTGATTGGAAATGCTCTGTATTTATTTTGTTGGAGCTGATGGAATCATGGAATCACAGAATGGTTAATATTGGAAGAGATCTCTAGAGATCATCTAGAGAGCAACCCCCTTGCTTGAGCAGGGATGCCTAGAGCATGTGGCACAGGGTTGCATCCAGGTGAGTTTTGAAGATCTCTAGAGAAGGAGCCTCCACCACCTCTCTGGGCAGCCTGTTCCAGGGCTCTATCACCCTCATAGTAAAGAAGTTTGAGTGAAAGTAGATAGAACAGGAAGAAGTGCAGAACGAACAAGAAGAAGTGCAGAACGAACAAGAGATGGTTGAGAGGATATTGCTGATCCTTTTGAATTAAGAGATTTTTTAACATCCATTTTCTTTACTGATCTCATTCTAGCTTTCTCTGTCTGCCTCCATTCGTGGAATGATCTTTTACTCTAATATGTAAAATAACATTTGATTCGTCTGCTGGTCAGCTCTATCTGTGTCCAAAGACTCCTGGGAGAGTGCTGCCACAGTTGGCAGAACTCAGTTTGTGGATGACTAGTTTGTAACAGACAGCATCCTGTTTCTTCCCAGTCTAGGGCAGCTCGCCAACTGATGGAGAGGATCCAGTCACACAGTATGGAAGCTCGACTGGATGCCATGAAAGAACTGGCTAAACTTTCAGCGGATGTGACCTTTGCCACAGAGTTCATCAACATGGAAGGAATTACAGTACTGACACGGCTAGTGGAGAGTGGAACCAAGCTTCTGTCCCAGTAAGTCTTCTGTATTACGGGACTACTGGGCTAATGGAATAGGATCTCAGTAAGAATCTAGGGTTGCTTGCTAAAGTAATGTTAAACAACTAATGTGACAGCAAATGTAGTATTTGAGATAAAGGCTTTGCAGTCTTTTGCTAAATCTCAAGAAGGAAAAGGGAAACAATTGTGTTTTGTGAAGCTTGCATTGAAAGGTCATTTGGATATTTTAGGTGACTTCTGTTGCCTTTCTTGTGCTCCCCCAGAGCATAGATACTAATCTATGGTCTAAGTGACAAGGTAGATCATGAAAAAAAACCACCTGCAATTGCATGCAAAAATACTGCTGTAGAACTGGTGACACATATGTGCAAACCAACAGCAGACCTAGGTTGCTGGCTCACATAGAGGCAATTGGCACTTTCTGGCATGTGTCTTGGAATGAATTGCCATACTGGGTCATGTGGAAGGTCTGTTTATCTTAAGAAATAGAAAGACTAAGAAAAGTGTAGCAGAGAGACTGTCCATCTATATTCCCTGACTTCCAGCAGTTTTCAACTTTTTTGGTTTTGTCACCAGAAATTTTATCTTTTTTTTTTTTTTTTTTTTAAATTCATTTCTGCTTTTGACTTCTACAGTATTGTGTGGAATGAAATTCCTCGCTCCTTGTGCTATACAGAAAAAGAATACTTCCTTTATTTTAAGCGTCACCTAACATTCATTTGCTTCTCTCTGCAGGTTTTGTTGTGAAAAGTTGTAAACGTTCTATGTAACCTTCTCTGTACCATACATATCTCTCTGATATTGCTGTAGGATTAAGATGAATTATGTGATAGGATGATTCACTTTGTTTAAAACCAAGTAGAACCGATGTCCCCTGTGTCTTGGTAGAATTGAATGGGAAGAAAATTATCAGTAGAACAGACAGTTAGCATTCTTTAACCAAAGACAACCTGGAACTATCAGAATGTTTTTTACATGTTGCAAACTTGGCAGGAAAACCCAAGGTCCATGTATCCTTAAGAGAATCGTCCTTATTATAATACTAAAATCACACCCATAGGTCAAAAATACGCTCAGCCAGGTGGAGACCCTTTCTCTGAGGGTCTGAATTGTAGTAGACATGATGAGTAAGCAGTATTATATTTGCATGTAAATTACTAACCAATCAGTGTAAGAGGGATGTACTTGGGAAAATTACTGAGTGTATAAATGTGATTTGGAATGTTGGGATCATGTGCTCCATTTGTGGGAAATCACCGGGCACCTGGCCTTGCACGGCTCTGAAATACATGAACAAATGTTTCTCCTGAGTATGTGATTATTGGTTTATTGAGCAGTGAGCAGTGAGTCCGCTTTTCGGACAACAATATCAGCCCTTAGTCATGTCTCTTCTAAGTTAGAGTGTCTTTAAAATTCTGTCCCTTAAAACTGTTCTRTGTGAACCATTCCAGAAACCTAATCATTCTTTCCATCTTTCCCAGTAGCTCTTTCCAGCTCTTTCTTTGCTTGTTTTGTTATTATAAATTTGCTCTAGACTGTCTTAAAGAAATAAAAATAACACTTGCAGATGGTCTGAATTTTAAGTTGATCGTTTTAAAAGACTTTGTCAAGGTTTTCTGTTTATGTTTTTAAATTGAATGTCACTATATTGAACTTACAGAAGTAATACCATTACTGAAGTAGTGGTATTGTGCACGAAACAGCTCTGGAAAAATATTATATTGCTTCTTCTGTTGTTATTCCTTTAGTTGTCCGTCTCTGGTGGCTGGACTCAAATCATTCCACAAAATAATAAGAGCATAAATGGAGAGACTTGATTGCTTCCCCAGCTCCCAAACTGTAGTCTTTTATTAGGAGAAGATGGTGTCATTTTTTTCTCATGTCCATTTTTGGGGAGTTACATGAACTTTTTCTCTGCTTTTTCTGTGTGGAGATCTCTCTTAAATGCATTCTTCATTTTATCAGTTACAGTGAGATGTTGGCATTCACCTTGACTGCCTTCTTGGAACTCATGGACCATGGCATTGTTTCCTGGGACATGGTCTCAATAACCTTCATCAAACAGGTGAGCTTGGGCAAAGGGAGGCAAGAACTACCATTTTATTTTATGCTTTTATGCTTTAATGCAGGTTTCAGGAACTGCGGTATGACTCAGAGCACAGTGTGCTCTAGTGATTTTGTCCTAGCTTTCTGAGCCAAGTGTCCCTTAGGTGAAACACACAGGTTTTCTGGATGGGTATCAAATGACCTGCTGGTTGTTGTCGTTTTAGATTGCCGGGTATGTGAGTCAGACTATGGTAGATGTCTCCATCCTCCAGCGATCCCTAGCCATCCTAGAAAGCATGGTGTTGAACAGTCAGACTCTGTATCAGAAGATAGCAGAAGAGATCACCGTGGGGCAGCTCATCTCTCATCTGCAAGTGTGAGTGTCCACCCACCAAGAGTGGTGTGATATAAATCAATATCATTAGACTCAATCAATTTAAAAGTGTATTATTTTGCATTTAAAACACACTTCTGAATAATGCAGCTATCAGACAACAATTTCTCTGTCAGCTCTTTATATCTGTCTTGAGGGGTAGAATGACATCAAGGTAGATTACTTGGACACTGCATGTTCATTGAACCATGAGACAACTGTAGTAAATATTATTGCAGGCAAAAAAAAGTTATCTGTAATGCTTGGCAATCTCAGTTCTGCTCTTATGTCTGAACTCCACCTCATTTTTATTTCTGCAGCTCAAACCAAGAGATTCAGACATATGCCATTGCCCTGATCAATGCCCTCTTCTTGAAGGCACCAGAGGACAAGAGACAGGTGTGTAATTTTTTCTTAATGTTAGATTTCAATAATGTTTATTTTCTGGCTGCTTATTTGTCTCAGAAATTGTGTTTGTCTGAGCAGGGCAGATATCGGACTTTGCCAAGTGCTTAAATGCTGTTCCTGCATGTCAGCACTGCAGAAAAAAGACCATCAAGTTACTCAGCACAGAATTCTTTGGGGGTGGGGAGTAGAAAAATCTATGGAAGATTAATGTAACAAAAAGGGAGGCTGTGGATAGTGTCGTTGATACTGTATGTACTTACCGAACAAAAGGACCTTAAGTCTTATGGGGGTATTCCTGCTGACAAATGTGAGGAATAAAACACCTACCATACTCTGAGGAAATCCCAGAAATTTCAGTTACATGCAAGATATGCGTATGTCTGCATTGTGTAGCTTTGCTATGTTAAGCCTTTCTTTTCTAGTACCCCCTTTGTGCTTTTTTTTCCCTCTTTTTTTCCTTTTTTTTTTTTTTTTTTTCCCCCTGGACTCCAAGCTAAATCCTGTCTGCTTCTCTTTGTGCCTTTTTTGCTTTCCGCCAGCAGGACAAGTTCCTTAACCCGCTAGACCTGCCCATCACTGTAAGTAACCCAAGCCTCAGGGCTGGTCGTGCGTAACTGTAGGCATGATAGCTTTTCTCCAGTTATGCCTCCTTTTATCTTACAGGTGATGCATACAGACTTCAGATAATGGATGAGCCTAGGGAGAAGGGTGGGGGGACTACTGGAGATGCACTTCCATATGGAGGGGGCAAAGAGAGAGAATATTCAGTAGTAGGAAAGATCTGAATAACTTTTGCACTAAAGATATTTGGGAAGAATTCATAAAAAGGCTTGCTTAAGCTTTATAAACTTTAGAAACTACAAAGCTGATGAAGTGAACTGGAAACGAATGTATAGTAGTCTGGGTCACTTAAACTTACTAAACTTGCTAAAGTGTGAATTTACACCACAAACCTTTTATTTCATACACAGCTAGGCCATTATAATAGCAGACRTGATTCTGAAGAACAGTCACAAAGCTTAATGCTGATACTTTTGGGACTGCAGCATGTATGCTTCTTGATTTGTGACCTCTATTTCAAGGGTATTGTATTTTAAGAATTTTTTTTTTTTTTTTTACTTTGAGGGAAATCACCTGTGATATTAATAGGTTGGTTTGGAACCATCTCTGTCTGAGATTCTGTTGCATGTAGATTTCTTGGGAAGTGCAGAGAATGCTGTATTGGGTCAGTCCCTGCAAAGGTGGAAACTACAGTCTTAATAAATTACATAATTTCTAAAATTAATGGATATGCTTTACACATTCTACTGAGGAAGAATGTACTCCTTTGTCTTGACTTAAATTCTAAACTTCATCCAAAAAAACAGATTCCAAGGAATATTTCCTTTCCCTCTTACCCTTGCGCATGTTCCACAGGATCCTGTTCAGCAATTTTGGCATAACACAAACCTTTTGATAGTGGTTAGGCTGTGTGTGTGTGGTTATGCTTCTTACTAAACTATTCAAGGTTGTTTAGCTGTTTTTGTCTTTCCTGCTGCTTATCTGTTTTGTTACCTGTTACTTCATTCCATGTACAAACTAATTCCTGTAGAGCAAGGATTTTGTTTGTTGTGTGCCTGAACAAATTCTAACAGCAGATCTTATTCTAGTACAGTAGTACTTTTCTTGAATAATAGTAAACAATAACTCAGAGGGCCATATACTACCTCTGAAACCACTTCCTACTAAATATTGATATTTCTTGGATACCTTCTACCCAAGCACTGACTCATTTTGATAGTATGTAACACATAAGCACTATTGAATTTGAAGCCACTATGGGTTGGCTATCAACCAGTCCACTCTTCTATTTTAGGAGGTTCCTGCCTTGAGTTACCAAATTCGAGTTACCTTATGTTACCAAAAAGACATTCACATTCAGTCAATATTATTACTATAATATTATAATGTTACTATAAAATAAGCTGCATATTTCTTATGCAGCTTGTTAAGAGAAGGGTTGATGTGGACAATTGGACAATTTGAATAGTCTTCAATTGCTCAAATTGGACAGCTGATTGGTACAATTATCTTAAGACTGCATATCTGCTTCTGATTCTCCATCTATGCAGTGTAGGAATATCAAGAGATCTCAAACTGGCAATTCTTTTGGACTTCCAGATAATACATCACCCAGCAGATTTTCCTTACTAAATGATTTTACTTGTGCCAGCAATCTTTGATAATAGTTGATCTTGACATTAGCTTTTGAACTGCTCTATCGGGTATAATGAGATTGTTGATACTTTAAAAGCACTTCTTCGGGACTTAATGAGGAAAAAGAAAGGTTAGATTTTGCAGGTGCACATGCAACTGATCTGAGAGCTGTAGGCTTGCAGCAGATACTTAAGCCTATTTGTCATCATGATTTGATGACTGGGAGACAAATCTCATCTGGGGAAGGAAGCCATTCATTAAAGGTAGTAACTGGAAACTTTCTTGAAAGTTTTCCTTTAACCATGAAAATTACTTACCTCTTATTATAATAACCTGAATTATTTCTGCAAATTATCCTCCAACTGACTTTTAAAAATCTCTTTAGGAACTGAGACAAAGGAAGTATAAGCTTTGGAGAAAGAGTTTTGGAGGAGGTTAGGAAGAACTGGCCCCTCTGGTCCATGTTACTTTGGGTATATATCTAGGGGCATAAAGCTGGGCCCTCTTTCTGCTGTGGGGTACTCATTGCAAAAATCCTACTACAGCTGTCAGACTTTCTGGGCAGTGCACAGAATGCTCCCTGCTGTAATGTCTCTTGATATTGAAGTATCATGACAGGTACAGTACTAAACCAAGATTTCTTGTTTGCTCAGACTATCCTTCTGTCTAAGGTTGTTTTGTAGGACAACCATCCAAGAGTTATGCCATGGTAAAGGTGACCCTTGCATCCCGACTTGATGTTTGTTCTTCTGTGAAACCCTTGTGCTACAGACCAGCTGTAGTGAAAGCAATTTGCCATGTGCCAGTGCCATCTCCTGTTCATAGGCTTCATTCTTCCTCTCCTTTTTGCATGATGTTGGTATTTTCTTTATATTTCACTCATGTTGATTTCCTCTCTAAATCCCCAACAGGAAATGGCTAATGCATTTGCCCAGAAGCACCTGAGATCTATAATCCTGAATGTGAGTGTGAAATGCATGCTTCCTAGTGTTTTCTTATTAGCAGTTTCACTTGAATAAACAGTAAATCATACTGCCCTCAGGGCACTTCCGGAAGAGTGAATATTTCAAGGGTGGGAATGGAGTCACTTGTTTAAAAGTGCATTAACAGCATGTTGCTTCCTGATGATGGAATATAGAGCTAAAACAGCAGAATTTTCATATACATCTCGGTATATGTTGCCTGACATATGCCTACAAATAACTTCTCAAGATGTGTTTGTATTCCCTTCACTTTCTCATTCTTTGTTTACAGCATGTGATCAGAGGAAACCGCCCAATTAAAACAGAAATGGCTCATCAGCTGTATGTGCTGCAGGTTCTCACCTTTAATCTGCTGGAAGAGAGAATGATGACCAAGATGGACCCCAATGATCAGGTTTCTGTTAGAGCTGAATAAGATCTGATGTAAACAAAGTTAGAAGGGGTTTGCTTCCTGAGCTGCTTAACTCCACGGAATTTGGAGTAGATGGTGCTATAAATTTTCAGAAACACCCCTTGCACTGGAGTCCTTGAGATTCAGATGTTCTTATTGCTACCTTGCTGTATGCTGTAGAGCTTTTATGGCTATAAGTGCAGTCAGTGGAAAGTGTGTCTGATTTGGCTAATGTAATACCAGCTATCAAACTGATTCCTGCACTTCTATGGAGGGCAAATCGTTACATCCCATGCTTTTGTCGATCCAGTGTTCAAGGAAGCCAGACACTTCCTAAGATGTTTGTTCCTCAGCTCTTTGATTCATTGTAATGTTGAATGAGGAATACTTTAGCAATATCTGAATGCCTGTAATTTTGCTTTTAGGCAGTTCAATGTATTAAAACTTGCCTTTTTGAAATAGATCACTGCTTATATAGAGATTAACTTGAGCTTTGGCACCTGTCTGTGTTCACTGTGTAAGCTCTGAGGAGAGATGCATTATGTGAAAATGTCACCCTAGCAATTGCTCATATTACTGTTTTCCTGCCTTCTGTCCCTCAGGCACAGCGAGACATCATATTCGAACTGAGAAGAATTGCATTTGATGCAGAGTCTGATAGCAACACTGTACCTGGCAGTGGAACAGAAAAACGCAAAGCCATGTACACCAAGGACTACAAGATGCTGGGATTCACTGTATGCATCTAGAAAGAGTACTCACTTTAGAGCATGTAAAGGCAAACTAAGGGATCTACATCAGCATGATGGGAAAACAGGAACTGAAGCAGCTGTTTACTTCACTATGTTGCTGTAACCGAGTTTCAAACCTCCAGAGGACATTATTGTAAAGTCACTATTTGGTTAAATCCTAATGGCTGATTAGGTACATTCTGTGGAGATATTTATGCACCATGCAAACTATTTCTTGAGAAACTCGGAATCAGCCTGTCTTCCAGAAAGGCTGGATAGCATTGTCAGCAGGTATCAAGTCCACCACTTGGATAGATGTGAATGAGTATTTCAGGGACAGGCAAATGTAATATTTATTCGGAAAATCTTCTTGATATTTCTTGAGACTGACTGATTTTGCTTATTTCTTTTCACAGAATCACATCAATCCAGCAATGGATTTTACTCAGACTCCTCCAGGTATGCTGGCATTGGACAACATGCTCTATTTAGCTAAATTTCATCAGGACACCTATATCAGGGTAAGTGAAACTGCTACTTTTTCTGGGTAATAACACCTCAGCAACTCTGACTGTGCATTGAATCCTCTTCCCATAGATTGTTTTGGAGAACAGTAGTCGAGAAGATAAGCATGAATGTCCTTTTGGGCGCAGTGCCATTGAGCTTACCAAAATGCTTTGTGAGATCCTGCAAGTTGGAGAGCTCCGTAAGTAGTGCTTCTTATTCCCAGTTTTCTAAGTTCTTGGTATAATACTTCCTGAAGTAGCTTATAGTCTGCCTAGGATTCTCAAGCATTTGTTCGTTAGTGTCATTTCTGCTTTGTAAGGATGGGAAACTTGTTGTTGCACGTCAGTATGCCACCTGTAGTATCAATATTGAAGGAAGGAATGTGATTGTGCAGACTTTGCTTTTCCAGAAGTCTGAGGCAAGTGGAAGCCCCTCTCCTGAAGCTTCAGCAGGGCATTGTATGAAAAAATACTGTAGAAACTCCATAAAAGCAGCTGTGACAGTCTCAAAGCAATTTTCTGATACACTTAACTATGATAAGAAGTACTACCAGAGGAAAGTACAAAACGACTGCAAGCAGTCATTTGGAGGACTAGTTTGAAAAGGGTTCATCTGTAGGATGGGCTTGTGTGGTGAAGACTGGGGATAATTGCAAGGGCTATCTGTGGGGAGACAAAGCATTAAACTGTCTTTGTCTCTGAGTTAGTTTTCTTGCACACCATCAGCTTCTTGCCACTGCAAAGGATTTAGCTGCTTTTAGCAGCTCTTGTGTTATCTGCTGTAATGGCTGTGGTTTCTTTCTCTTTCTGAAGCCAATGAAGGCCGGAATGACTATCACCCCATGTTTTTCACCCATGACCGTGCATTTGAGGAGCTGTTTGCCATCTGCATCCAGCTGTTGAACAAGACCTGGAAAGAAATGAGGGCGACGGCAGAAGATTTTAATAAGGTTAGAATAAGGAGAGGTGTCTGGATAGAATTTTTACAGAATAGCCTGTGTATGCTTTGTAAAGAGAAAGGGGCAAAGGGGCAAAAGGCATGACAGAATATTGACTGGAAAATAGTCCATACTTTATTTAATATGACCTCTTGTCTTTTTTTTTTTTTCCTTTTTTTCCCCCTCCCTTTTCTCCCTTTCCAGCTTTTCAAAATCATCAGTAGGTTGACATTCCTGACCACGGTCATTTCTTGTCTGTTCTTTGAAGTCACTTACTGAGCCCTGCAGTGGTTCTCTACTTTATTAAACTGCAGGAATATGACTTGCTTTTGTCTCTATTCAATCTCTTTAGGTTATGCAGGTTGTGAGGGAACAGATCACAAGAGCTCTTCCCTCCAAACCCAACTCCTTGGACCAGTTCAAGAGCAAACTGCGCAGCTTGAGCTATTCAGAGATTCTGCGATTACGTCAGTCTGAAAGAATGAGCCAGGATGACTTTCAGTCACCACCCATTGTGTAAGTGCCTAATGGGCACAGTTGCRTTCCATACTGTCATTTTCCATTCTTGATGACTCTTCCATTTTTTATTTTTTTTTTTTTATCAACAGGGAGCTGAGAGAGAAAATCCAGCCTGAGATCTTGGAACTGATAAAGCAGCAGCGCCTGAACAGGCTCTGTGAAGGGAGTAGCTTTCGAAAAATTGGGAATCGCAGAAGACAAGGTGAGGTAACTTGTATTGTTGTTTGTGTGAAGAACTGAAGATAAGTAAGACCTGGTGGATTAACCTGTGAATTGGTGTGTTATTAGAAAGGGAAGCTCATTGCTGGTTATCTTGGCTGACTATACCAGCCAGTAGTTTGGGATGCAACAGGTATACACTTTTAAGAATACAGACATCCCATCATGAACAGGAAACAAGGCTGAGGAGTTTGGGGAATGGAGAGATTGGATGGAGAGACTGTAATGCAGTGGCTATAAGACCATGTGTGAATGATCTTGTTCATCTTGTGCTCCTTTTATATGTTCCAGAAAGATTTTGGTATTGTCGCTTGGCTCTGAATCACAAGGTGCTACACTATGGAGATCTGGAAGATAATGCTCAAGGGGAAGTGACTTTTGAATCGCTACAGGAAAAAAGTAAGTTCAGATTACTGCTGTGAGCAAACTGCAGTGCTCTTTGCCATCTAGAGACTGTCATTGCTTCCAGTCCCTGAGAGGAAGTGGCTAAAGCTTGGACTGGAATAAGATCTTTTTTTGGTCATTGCACAAATTGTTTGTGATTCTTGGCAATTACTTGATATTTCTTGTAACAGCCAATGTTATAAGACACTGTCCCCCATAACATCCTCATAAGTAAGTTCGGGAAGTATAGGTTAGATGAGTGGAGAGTGAGGTCGATTGAGAACTGGTTAGGGTTTTGACCTGCTGGAGAGCAGCTCTGCAGAGAAGGATATAGAGATCCTGGTTAGGATTTTTCCTTTCTGTGACGCTTACTTTTTCATTTCTAGTTCCAGTTGCAGACATCAAAGCCATTGTCACAGGGAAGGATTGTCCACATATGAAGGAGAAAAGTGCATTGAAACAGAACAAGGTAATTGCTCCTGTTTGGCCTATAAATAATGCTTAACACTATGCTATAGAGGACAGTGCATGCAAGCCACAGTCTTCCACACTGCAACTTCTCATATATTGATTACAAAAATCTCATATCTGGGACATTTCTCAATGCTAGTCTGTAACTGATAAGTACTGCTCTGTTATGCTGCAGGCTACTCAGAGTTGCTGAGAATACTGATTTGGGAAGGTACACTGAGCTGCAGCTAGATGACTGCACGTTGGATTAGTAGGCAGAAGGTGCTGTGATACTTTGTTCAGTAAAGGAGTAAAAGATTCTTTTCCATTCAGGAAGTGCTAGAATTGGCCTTCTCGATATTGTATGACCCTGATGAGACCTTGAACTTCATTGCACCTAATAAATATGAGGTAAGAAAGACATCAGTTGAGAAGCAGACTAAAGCAATTAAACAGTAACTGGAGACTAAGAAGGATTAGTTGCTTCTCTTTAGAGGTTTGAGCAGGATGTCTTCTCAAAAATTGTTGCTGATGCTTTGTGTGATTTCCCTTTTCTTGTTTATCCTTCTGTTTTAACAAATTCCTTTACCAATTTCCCTTAGTCTGAGATGCTAATTTCTTCCTTTGAAGATGATTGTTCACCCTTCCCCATTCTGTAAATCTCTATTAGTCTAATTCTATTAGCTTAATGCCTAAAATTGCATTGCCTTTTCTGTTGTTTTGCCACCATACAAGTCCATGACCCTTCCACAGGATGCCTGGGGTCATGCTTACCACTAGGTCTCTATTTCTTGGGCCTGTGGGTGGTGTTTTGTTTTGCTTTTATTTTTTTCCTCTTGATTTCCTCCTATGTTACCTATTTTGGAGGTATACTGGAGTATTTCCATATATTGCATGGACCAAGAGACTCATGGCTTAAGTCTGTAATTGTGAATTATTCCTCTCTTCCATAGTACTGTATCTGGATTGATGGGCTTAATGCACTCTTGGGGAAGGACATGTCCAGTGAGCTGACCAAGACTGACCTGGACACATTGCTGAGCATGGAGATGAAGTTGAGACTTCTGGACTTGGAGAACATCCAGATCCCTGAAGCACCACCCCCTATTCCTAAAGAGCCGAGCAGCTATGACTTTGTGTACCACTATGGCTGATGCAGGTTGCACCCTGCAATGTGATGCTGCCCGCTCCAGGGCTTGCGCAGGGCCTAGGGCAGGCTGTGACAGGTGCTGCGGTGCTGGTGAAGGCCCAGCTGCAGGCCTGCCCCAGGCCGAGCTCTGTACACAGCGTTGTGCTGACTGAACCATGTGGGCTGGGCACGAGCACCCATCTCGTCGCTGTACGACTTTTGTATGAGTTACAATAATAACCAGTAGCACTGCTGTGGCACCGCCGCCTCTGCCCCTTCCTGCGCCCGCCCCACCTCTCCGGCTTTGTGATCGCGGCTCGGCCTCGGCGAGCAGGCTGGGCTTGGGGCCCGGCTGCGGCTCCGCCCCAGAACAGCTCTGGGACCGCCCCCGGCTGGGCCACGTCGGCGCTCGGGGCGGGGCGGGGACGGTCCCGCGCGCGGCGAGGCCACGTTGTCAGTGCGGGGAGATCGCGGCGTGGCGGTGGTGGTTCTGGTATGGCAGCGCTGGGGCGGGCGGCACTGGCGGCCGCGCTGGTGCTGTTCTACTACGGCTTCTCTATCGGCATGACCTTCTACAACAAGTGGCTCATGAAGGTGCGCGGGCGGCGGGGCGGTTGCGGTGGGCAGGCGGGCGGTGCGCTGCTGACGGGCAGCCGCTGTCGGTTCCCGCAGAGCTTCCACTTCCCTCTCTTCATGACACTGCTGCATCTCCTGGTTATCTTCGGTCTGGCAGCGCTGGCCCGCGCCCTGGCGCGCTGCTGCACCGGCCGTCCGCGGGCCGAGCTCTCCTGGGGGGACTACCTGCGCCGAGCTGCGCCTGCAGGTAGGGGCCGCGCGGGAAGGGGCCGGGCCAGCGGGGAGGGCCGGGCCAGGCTGGGCCCGCCGGTGGGGCCTGCGCCAGAGCGGCGGCCTCCTGCGGACCAGGCTCAGGCCTGAGCGCGGAGCCTGGTAAGCAGGCCGGGACGACTCTTGTCCTCTGGGCCACTCCGGGGCCAGCAGATCACTGGGGAGGCACGAGGGCGAGTTGTAGCTTGTGCACTCATCTCAGCCGGGTGGACGCATCCTGTGTGCTTCAATAACTGCTCCAGACCCAGCCAGTCCCTCTAAACTTTAAGTTATGTTTATCAGTTTTGACAAAACTAGTTATAGTGTATGGAGGCCATATTGAAAATGCTTTAGTGAAGGAGCCCTAGATAATGTGTGTGAATACACAGAACACTATGGAATATACCCATAAATTTTCTCTGTGGGTTATTTCATCTCAGTAGTGTCAGTATTAAGTTATGCACTTTATATTATTGCAGCAGCTTTTTCAAGTGGCAATTTCTTGGCCTTCATGTCAGGTAGGTTCATGCTGTATGGTGCACAAAACCATGGTAGGTGAGCCGGGCAAGGGAAGTTCATACACGGAGCCCTGTCTCCCCACCTTAGCAGCTGCCAGTTCTCCTGGTCCAGTCACCTTTGTAGAAAAGAAAATAGGCTGTAGCAAGGGCTGAACCGGGATTAAGGGTCTCTAATGAGACTTGTTACCACACTTGCCTCTTTAGACTTCTTGGAGTAGCCTTCTTACAGTCCATCACACTCAAATATGCTGAAAATACTTTAAATATTGCAAATCTGCAACAACTTTCAATCACAGGGAAGGCAAGGTTTGTTTCTGGTATTCTGTGCTGTATGAGTTCTTTTGTCATGGTGCTGGGCCTTGCTTTAACCATAGGGAATAGGACAGAAATATAAAGAGCTGAGAATACCTGGGTAGCAATGGCAAAGAAAAGTTCACCTAAATGAGCTGCTTGTTTTCTAGGTTTGCTTTTCTTTTCATGTTCCTGGTCAAGTAGTAGGGTAATTTTTGCTGTGAAAGAAGATTAACTTTAGGATTTTTTTCTTTACTTCCTTAGCTCTGTCCACTTCCTTGGATATTGGTCTGAGTAACTGGAGTTTCCTATACATTACTGTCTCCCTGTGAGTACGCATGCCCCCTCCCAGGGATTCCTTTAGTGGGGTTTGGGAAGTGCTCTGTCAGAATCAGTTTCTTGAATGGCATGTGACGTCATGGGGTTGGCACATGGAAGCCAATGATAATTTGTTGGCAGCAATATAGAACTGAGTGGTCTAGGTCCTAATAGTGATTTACTGGGAAGGACAGAATTGGAGAACACTGACAGTGTGTTCTGGTCATTACAGCTACACGATGACCAAATCCTCTGCTGTTATCTTCATCTTGCTGTTTTCACTACTCTTCAAACTGGAGGAAGTGGTAAGAGTCACATGCAATGCTTTATGGAGGCAGAGGGTTAGGTCTAGGAAAATAGGGTGCTCTGCAGCACAAAGAAATATATAAATGGAAGAGGAATGCAGATGTGTGGATGGATCTGAAGAAGAGGAGGTGTCTGTCTTTGTTCAGTTCCAGGAGTCTTTGTGGTGACTTTGTGTTTGCTCTCACCCAGAGGGTGGCATTGGTGCTGGTGGTTCTGCTCATCGCTGGGGGGCTCTTCATGTTCACCTACAAGTCCACGCAGTTCAACACACGGGGGTTCATGCTGGTGCTGTGTGCTTCTTTCCTTGGGGGTATTCGCTGGACTCTCACGCAGATACTTATGCAGAAGGCTGAACTGGGTATGTAGGGAGTTAGGAAGTGTGGGTGATGGTGCGGGTGGTGGGGAGGGGAGAGGAATGAGGAGGTGGTAGCCTTGCTGCAGATATAAAATTTCATATGTAAGGAATGGCATTTGAAATGTGGGAGAGCAGTGTTTGTTGATGGGCAATGGAAGTGGCTTGGCCTATGCAGCAACGTAGGGATGGGCACTGCAAATAAGGCTCCTGGTTTGTTTTGTTCTGTTACTGATTCTCCTCTTTCAGGACTCCAGAACCCCATTGATACCATGTTTCACCTGCAGCCACTCATGTTCCTGGGGCTCTTCCCTCTCTTTGCTGTGTTTGAGGGTACGTGAGTTAATTGGTGAAAACAAGATCAGCTTTTTGGAATGGTTGGGGAGATTGCTCAAAAGTTTGTTGTCTGAGATGATTCATTAGGATAAGTGAATGACTGTAAATTTACAGTGTAGTTAGAGACTTTGAGTTAGAAATGTCAAATATAGTTTCTGTATTGCAAAGTAATTAAGAGTATACAGGAATAGTAGCATGGCATACTTATGAAAATAAGACCTTAACCATCTTAACATCCTCCTGAAAGTGGCATGTGAAAGTGGCATGGATGATCTTGTGGATCATCCTGGGTGTTGGCAAAGATACACTACTACTCGTTTTCTTGTTCCGTAGGCCTACCTTTGTCTGTGTCAGAGAAGGTCTTCCGTTTCCATGAAGCAGGAATGCTGCTCTCTCTGATAGGAAAGTTGTTCTTGGGTGGGATTCTTGCCTTTGGACTAGGTTTTTCTGAGTTCCTCTTGGTTTCCAGAACATCTAGCCTCACGCTTTCTATTGCTGGCATTTTTAAGGTAAGGCATGGTTCCTTGTGCTATCACCAGAAGGCAAGGGTTGTGCCATCCCTGATGGCCTTTGGAGGGTGGGGCCCTGCAATCCTTTACAGCCCTAGGATCAGAATCCCTGTTATTTTCTTCCTTGTTGTGAGCTTGCAGCATTGAGCCTCTAGGAGAGACTCAATTATGTGGGACTCATGACTTATGCATACTGGGAGAATGGGGAGGAAAGAAGGGCGAGTAAGAAGGACACTGTCTTGTCTTGCTTCAGACCTGGATTCTGTTTCCTGAATCTGTTTTTAGAACTCTCCACACTGAGGAATATGCTGAGGGAAATTAGTAGTTTAATATACGCATCTTGATACAGGCTTGCACTGTAAAGTATCTCATGCCTGTTCCATCAGTTCCTGTCCTGACACCTCTTATGTTTTTTCTTTCCACAGGAAATCTGCATTTTACTCCTTGCCACACATGTGCTGGGAGACCGCCTCAGCCTCTTGAACTGGCTGGGCTTTGCTGTCTGTCTTTCAGGAATCTCTCTGCATGTCATTCTCAAAGTTATTAATTCAAAAGGTGACTGTTTTAAATACCCTTCTGTTTCTCTGTAGTTGTTCCTGTAACTTCACTGTGAGCCAAGTCTGGGCCTAGCTTCTTGCCAATTGTAGGTATCATGGTTATTCTAGTGAGTTATTCACTAAATAGACTATCTGCATGCAGGTGAAAAAGCACTGAAGCTGCACAAAGAGTCCACCTCCACCCCTGACCTGGAGCTGCTGCTGCGACACACTGAATGTGGGGAGGAGGAAGAGGAAGATGTTGGAACTGCACAGCAGCAGTAACTGAGCCTGAAACACAAATTTCCTTGCTCTGCGTCCCTATTGGACGTACCTGACAGCTCTCTAGGAGGAAGGTCAAGAGTCTTTTCATGGCTTCCCAAAGGAGATCCAGGGCGTGGTGAGAGTGCTGTTGTTCAACTAACATATCAGTCTATGAAGGCTACACATGAAACAGGCCGTGCCCCTCCTCCAGTGATTGAATTTGGAATACAAGCCCTGGATCTGTGGAAGTAGAATGGAATGGTGAGAGTGGGAAATGCTATAAAATGCTCACTGGGAAATCCTGAAGACTGTACAATGGGAATGTAAGTCATGAGCTTTAGAATAGACATGAGCATGTCTGAAAACTACTGGTTAAGTGGTTCTGGGATCATTTTAGTATTGTTTAGGCTTTGGCTACCAAGGCCAAAGCCTACCAAGGTAGATACATCTTCCTACACTCTTCTTATGGTTCTGCTAAGTGGTCGCTCCTCTCTTAGACGAATGATCATATGTAAATCCAAGACTTGACCAATGAGAAGAGGTGCCTTTGACCCTGGTAACTACTGTTCTGTGTGGATTATAAGGTGAGAAGTAAATGCCTGCTGGTTGTTTTGGACTAATTGGATCTGATGGGGTGGTGGTGGGAAAAGGACAAGGAGATACAAGTACTGCTGGCCCAGTAGGTCTGGGAGAGAGAGGAACATCGGAGGAGGTATTGCGTGAGGAATAATCTTAGCAGAAAGTATGTGAGTGGGTGGATATGTTTATTTTTGTTTTTAATAAAATATGTATATATTCTCTAATATCTGTACATTGTATAACTATGCCTCAACAAGTAGAGGTTGTTCTTCTGATCTTTACTACCTTTCAGATACGCACTCGCCATTCTACTTCATGCCCATTTATTTCTGAGGCCTGGCACACAAAATATTTGCCTATGAATAGGATCCTGTATCTCTAGTATTAAGAGGGTCTTCTGCAGCCTGCTGTATTTGTGCCAGACAAGAGAGCAGTCTGACTTGTCTGCTTTTATGCATCTCCAAGATCCTTTTTCCTAAGAAAACTTTTATGGCTTCCTATAGGAGTTTGATCTCTTTGTCCTGTTGGGTTGGATCAGTGAGTGCTGCAACTTCTAATGTGTGCCACTAGGAAAGCAGAAGAGTGTAGAATTTATGACATAACTATTAGCTTTTTCTAAGTCACAGTGGGTTGAAAAGATGACTGTTTTCCTGTCTGGAAAAAATTTGGCCTCTTGAAGAAACTTTATGCTATATTGGCTTTTGTAGTCCCTATCCTGATCTTGCTTTATAATTTTCAGATACAAAGAATCTTTCTTGGTGACTTTAATCAAGCGCGTGTACTGCAAAAATAACTGAGGTTCTGAGGATAATTTTTGTTTTTGTTTTAACACTGATCATCTTTAGTCATGTTCTAATAGATGCTGACAGCTTGCTTTGGAACAGACAGCAGGTGGTGCAACTACCTCACTTAAAGCTCCTGAACCACCAGTTCCTGGCTAGGCTAAATGATCTGTGTCTTATGCTGCAGCTGCTCTCTACATTTTGCCTGTCACACTGCATTTTTGGCATCCTTCTGCATAATTGGAATTTCAAAGCCCTGCAAATCTAAGGTAAAGACAGCTTTGTTTACAGTCAAGGTTTTGCACCGTCAAGGTGCACAGTCAAGGTTTGCAGGTAAAACTTGACTGTGCCAATTTAAGTGCTTCTTGTGAACTGCAGAGATCAGTCTGTTGCTTCCAGAGTTGTCCTTCCTCTGAGAGGAGATGCTCTAGGTGGTAGGGTCCACTGTTTGCATTTCTGATCTAGACACAAGTCTTTGTACTAAGCTGTGACAATATCATTTGGTGGGGAGGTATGGCTAAGAACTGCTTTTGAGATGAGCAGTTAGTGCTGCAGCCTTCCCTGGAAAGTTGTTTCTGGTGAGGCTTCAAAGCCACTTGTTTCTTTGAGTAAAATTTACTCCTCTCCAGAGGGGAGTGTGGTTTTTTTGTTGTTGTTTTTGTTTGTTTGTTTGTTTTAAAAAAAGATAGAAAAGCCTAGGAAGAGAAACAAAAAAGCATTTACTGGTTCATGAATTTACCACAGCACATGGTATAAGTAGCCCAGTTTGCTTATGAGAGAATAACTGAGCGTCACACATGCTCCAGAAAGCAATCCTTTTCTAATTTCTTATAGTACCCAAATTGGAGTGGTAGAGGATATCTATATCTACCCATGAATTTAAAAAAAAAAAAAAAAAAAAAGGTCCTTATGAGGAGCTCAGTGATAATTAACACTCACTCACTGAGCTTCACTGGAGGAGAAAGTCTGCCTCCAACCTTTTAAAAACAAGCAAGGATCGTGCGGTGTAAAGAGTAGAGCTCATGCCAGGGCATACTGTGTACCTGTGTCTGTGACCAGCACACAGCAAAAAAGCCCTGATCCAGCTCAAGCTCGAGTACCTCTGCTTCTTTCCTGACTTTGCGGTCCTGGACTGGAAAGGTTTTATGCTCTATAACTGCATGGGAACTGATGAAGGTGGTCATGTAAGGATTTCTGCCTGAGACTATGTAGCTCACTAGGTCCTCTACTTATAGGAAAATATTGCTGATTTGGAGTCTTTATATTACTTTTCCCTGTGCAATTCTCTATAGGAACTTTCCTGGCATAAAGCTGACTGTGCTGTGACTGCTTGTCTGCAAAATATCCTTTTTTGCCTTTCTTCTCTCTCCTTCCCTCCCCCTAATGTCTGTCGTCTTCCACTCCAGTACTGCAGGAAGGAAATTGCTCGCTAGCATCCAGTTGTTCCCATGGGGATTTCTTTAAAAGGTCTTGTCTGACAGGACTTTTAGCAGTAGCTGCACTGTCACCAGCCTGAAGGTTTTGCCTGGAACTTTCTCCATCTTTGTCCCTCAAATTCAACAGGAAGGTCAGGATTGAGGCAGACCCAGTCTCAAGCAAATTCAGTGTTAGCTGGACTGTGTATAAATGTAGTTCTTTCAGACATCTTTCTGACGAACCAACTGTGTTCTGGCTCCAAGAAATGATGTGGCCGAACTTGGTCTGCTGCAACATATAGGTAAAATGAAAGTTCTATACCAGCCCAATAGGTACCAATCATGTTTAATACTTCTGTTCAGTATGGTAGTAGTGATGAGACTTGGGGATCCCACAAAAGAATCCACTGAGGATTTCTGAATTGTAGTGATGCTTCTGTTCCTTTTGTTTCCACCCTATAGATTGCTTTTTCATTCTGCTGTGTGTGTGGGTGAAGTTTGAGACCTAGCTGGGACAGGAACTTCAGTTGCCTTTGCACTTACTGTTGGAATTATAAGTTAAGATTTGCTTTAATTTGCTTTTTTCTTTATTTGCTTTAATTATAATTATATGTAGTGTGTGTATATATATATAGTGTGTATATATAGTATATATATTTTTATATATATTTTATATATATAATTATGGCAATAAAGGATGGAGGGATAGGTTCTTTGTTCTTGAGGTTTGTTTTCTGGAGTCTCTCCATAAAAATAAAGGAGAGAGAGCATGTGCTGACAATCTGATCTATCTACTCTAAATTATTTTTGGGTTGGGGGGGAAAAGAACAGCAAATAAAGTTTCTGTATTTATGGATGTTTTAACTGATGTGGGGGAATGTGATGTGCATAAGTTAATGATACTGAGTGCCATTCTATAGATATAGGTGCTGAGTTCACTAGCAGATATTTGTGGAAAAGAAAGTACAGTAGAAAGGTTGAATAGTCTGTACCAAATATCTTACAACTTTTCTATCGCAAGGGTAGAATATGAGGAACTATCACCGAAGAGCTATTCCTGCAAAACTGGCCAAGATGCAGAAATTAGGTCAAGGCACACTTAAACTCTAAAGATAGGAAAATCTGTGAACAGATACCCTGGTAGGCAACCTGAAGAAGTGGCCACTTTCCTGCCTACCTGTGGGAGATAAAGTAAATATGTGCATGGTGTTTTTACTATATAAAAATTCCTTAAAAAAAAAAAAACCCAAAACACTATTACATCCTAGATTTACTCCTACTATTCAGATTGAGTGGATTCACTTTCTATAAGGTTGTTTGGAATAGCATGTCCCCTGCTGGGCACAGCTTTGAAATAATAGGATAGTTCCCAAATGTTAGAACAATAAGATCTAAATCTAGTCAGGCTTACTAAAAGAAGGTAGGAAGGAACATCTGTTTCATAGGATGCTCAGGACTTGTCTGAAGTGCGTAGTATGATATCTCATCAGACAGGGAATGTATAAGCCCTATGTGGACATGGCTAGAGATTGTAATTTCTTCTTGAGACCTGAGAGCTTTGAGCATTGTGCCAGGGGCACATTCCTCAGGCTGCCCTGCATATGATTTAAGCACTAAACTTGTGTTCTTTTAGCTTCTGCTTGAATAGCTGGATGAGGAATTGCATGACAGAGATCTGTGTGCACACTAGCCTTGAGAGTCAGGTATGTGTGAGCTTGAGGCTCCCGCTGTAAACAGAACATCACCTTTTTATATACGAGAGTGTAAATGCTGTTGATTCTTCAGCATCTCCTTCCACAGGTCACTGAAGTAGGAATGCAAACAAATCCGTGTACCCAACAGGAATGCTAAACGCGTGCAGTATGTTAAAGCCATGGCCTGCCCTTCGAACTTCATCTTGGAGTTCTGTTGAGTACTGTGTGCGTTGACCAATTTTGCAGATTTATTGTTTCCTTTAACATCTATGCAGTTATATTTTTGTCTGGGCTACCGTTCTGGATCCAAATGGTTATCTACAGCCAGGAGCATTCCTGCTGAAATCCATACACACCTGCCTTCATGGTACTGTCATGCACTTCCACCTCTGTGTGCAAGGGTAGCTACAGATTTCTTATTCTGGAAGTAGAAACGCACCTCCTTCATCGAATTTTCTGAGCTCTAGCATAGAAGATGGGATTTAAATACAGGGTAATGTTGGATATAAATGTCACTGCTGCAAGTGCCAGACTGGGGTGACCGAACAATAAACTGTGAGAAGCTCTACTTAAGTCACTTCATGTTCCTGCCATTAGCCGACCAAATAGAGGAGGCTTTGCACTATAAACTGTTGTTGAGTGCTAGATGTTGCCTGGGAAACGTAGAAGGAAAATGAGAGAACCCTATTGTTTGTGGGTTTACCTTGCTTTTGTATCAGCATTTGGTAAGAGTATGAGCTTTGCAAGCGAGGAAGCACAGTATGTACATGTCCTTTTTTCCCTCTTCCTCCCCGTGCCAATATTAGTGGCTGTTGGGCCCAAGATGAGTGGAACAGTGATGTAAGATCGTATCTCCATGATGAATGTTGAGACTTTGTAGCAGGGAGATGCAGAGGTGTAGTACAGCCAAAAAAGGGATGTGAGGGGGTAACAGTGTTGGTGCTTGTGAGAAATGGGCAAATCCTGGTTTTAAAGCATGGAGATACTGCTGTTGTGTCAGGCAGAGCTGGCTTTTTGGGGAAACTTGGTCTTTCAATTGCACCTCTTGGACTTCTAGAAGCACTTGTGTTCCCTAAATTCTTAGAAGTAATAAGTTTGGGATAGAATATCTGTGACAACTGCTGTCTTACCACTTTGACCTTCCCTGCTTCCCATTCAGGTCTACTGTTGCTCTTACTGCTCCATATACCAGTCTGCTCTACCCCAGAGCTTCACCAGACTTCAACTATGTTGGCTGTAGTGCGTGCCTCTTTAGGACTTCTAGTGAAGAATGTCACAGGGTGCAGCGAAAAGCACCCTGTTCTTAGCTGCTTTAGTGTTCTCTCCCAGCAAGCAGTGTTGCAGAAGCAAGGTGGAAGCACTGGCTATGTAAAGAGAGAGAGAATGGGTGTGTCTCATGTACATACATGTATGTGCACATTTTTGCAGGCTTCTGTATATGTGTATCTTTGTGTACAGTCTTTCTATGAGCCATATAGAGGAGGATGTTGGCTGTGATGTAATTTTTATGGGTTTCAGTATTATGCAGTGCTGAATGAATCACAGAAGTGCTGCACTCCTGCAGACTTTGTGCTTGCCTGCAAGACTGTTTACATGTGTACTGAGTTGGCTTTCCCCTTCCTTTCCCACCTCTTCTTGAAGGACACACGTTTGCCTTCCCAGGCAAATTTCAACATGGTAAGCACACTGGGGGCAAGGGAAACTGTCCTGCAAACCCTTTGCACTCTCCAGTTCTCTAGCTAGCAGACAGCTCCATCTCATACTGGGAGAGCCAGCCAAGCTCCAGAGTGCCCAAGATTAGCAAGGCAGATCAGCAACATGGGGCTTGGTGCCTAGCAATGAGAGGCTGCTCCAAGCTGCACTTAATTTCTTGTTTCAGTTAACCGTCTCTGCAGCTTTTACTGTATGTTTGGTGCTTAGTGAGGTGGGGAAAGGGAACCTGAGGGTGCATACAGCTGCAAGACTGTCTTTCACCCAGCCTTGGGCTGCAGATAGCTCGCATTCATCTGTTATCTTTGCAGTGGTAAAACCTTACCACTAGTTCTTTATCTCTGCTTCTGCACTGAGGCTCTATTTTTGTTTTCCTTCTTTTGTTACTGAGGTATGCAAGTTTTGATGTGCACAGCCTTGGGTCTCTGCACTCCAAGTATGCTTGAAGAACTCGTGCTTCTAGTCTGCACCCAGTACAAGGAGGTGTCTCCTTTTCAAGACATGCAAACCTGACAAGTTTTGTATCTTGTAGTTGCTTGTAGAGTGATAGATTTGGAAATAGCCTGGGTGGGGGCATTTGTCTAGCGTAACATTAGGAAAGATGGTGCAGCCAAAACTGAGCTGTCTGGAACTTTGGAGTGTGGGTTTATTTGTGACAGTGTTTGCTGCTGAGAGACCACCTTTGCTCAGTGAGGATCCTCCTGTAAGGACTGGGCTTTTTTAATAGGACTGGTAGCTATGGAACGTGTTTCTCTTTGTCCAGGCAGCTTTGTCACTGTCAGGAGCCAGGACTTCTGAGTGCCTGGCAGGGGCTGTGTTGCTAGTCTCTCCTCCCAGGGTAGCATTTCATCTCGGCCCTTCCTATGGACACTGCTAGGAGTAGAGGCTGCTGCCAGCTTCTGGCTGCTTGCCCGGTGAGAAATAGCAGAACTGACTATGCAATTGTTAATGAAAATCACAGTCAGGAAGATGCAGCCAAGCCCTGTAATTGCACTAATTGGAGCTATCGTCATGRACATGCTAAAAGCTGCTCTCGTGGTCTCAGCCCAGCAATATTTCTAACTTCATGTTTCAGCACATCTCCCTGCTCTGGTTCAAGGCAGGCCTGCCTGCCATGCTGGTGTAATTCACTACAAACGGACAAATGGAGCTGAATGTTGATGAGTCTTTGTAGAGCTCTTGTCTGTGGAGATACTTCTTTGTTTTTAGATGGAGAAGCCAGTAGAACTCCCCAGAGAGAACAAGATGAGGCTAGTACCAAGAGTTGGGATGCCCTGGGCTACATAGCACTTCTTGTTTGCAGCCTGGATTTTCTCTCTGTGTCATAATAGCATGAGATGGATCAGTCTTGGCCAAGCAGAAGCTTCCTGGACTCTGAATGCATGGGGGGTGGGAAAGTGTTCAACTGTCCTGACTGGTAGAGTCTTGGAGAGCTGCAAAGTACCTGAGGAATGAATATAGGGAGGACAGGGCCAAACTCTTCTTGGTAGTGGCCAGTGATAGGACAAGGGAGAATGGACACAAATTGAAACACAGGAAGTTCTGTCTCCATGTGAGGAAGTACTTCTTTACTGTGAGGGTGAAAGAGCCCTGGAACTAGCTGCCCAGAGAGGTTGTGGAGTCTGCTTCTTTGGAGATCTTCAAAACCTGCCTGGATGCCACCCTGTGCCCTGTGCTGTAGGGGTCCCTGCTTGAGCAAGGGGTTTGGACTAGATGACCTTTAGATGTCCCTTCCAACCTCAACCATTCTGTGATTCAGGAGCAGCAGGAGTTGTTTTGCTGGGAATTCAGCTGCCCATCATGAGCCCACTCACTCTGTATCAGCCACCTTCCCCAATGCCATATCTCTCCCACAGAGGCAAAGGGGAGATTTGGACAGAGAAAACAACAGGCAGCTGGCATCTCTTTGAGAAGGGTGTGGAAACCAGACATGGAAAAGGGAAAGAGAAAGGATGGATCAGCAGTGCAGTAGAATATGTAGCTAGAGGAACCTGCCCTATGTGGATATGTAGGGAGAGGAACCTGCCCTACGTATCACTAGAAGAGGGCTTGCTGAAGCACCTGGAGGGATCAGAACAGTCATGCAAGATTCTGTGCTAGTGTAAGCAGCCTCACCATCTCTGCTATTGTGCTTCCCATCCTAGTGAGGCTGAATGATTGCTTTGTCTATCAGCTGCCTGCATTAAAAAGCAGTAATTGGCACCTGTGTTAAAAAGGCTGGTTTCAATTACTGCCCAGTGCAGCTCAAACTGCAGTGCTGGGAGATTATGAGGGGGAGGAGCAGTAAAGCTTACGCGTTTGTTCACTGTCTTTCCACCAGGTGCTCTTCTTCCCCCAGGCCTGAAGCATTGTGGACAACTCCTGCTTTATGCCTTGAATCTGCAACTGCACCAGCAAGGCCTGCTTATGAAGCAAAGCAAACCGCATCACAAGAGAGCAGAGAACAGGCAGGAGTGGCATGGTGATGATGCCCTGTTGTCCTTTACCTGGATGCTCCTTGTAGGAGCCTCTGCTTCAAATCCTACACTGCAGGGTCAATCTGCAAAGTATACATAGGAATTGGTCCTTGTAGATTTGGTCCTTGTAGACAGTGTTGTTCCCTCATTCCCATGCAGCACCAATCGTAGGAGTCTCCTAGACTCTCCTCTCAGTTGCACATCTCCTGTTGCTCTCACTGCATTAGCACTCCCCTGTGCACTAGGCCAATCCCCCTTCTGCTGCCATCCATCACTTCTGATCCAATAAATTATAACACTGTTAAAAGGCAATGGAAGTTGTTTTCTGCATTTTAAAGATACAAGCCTTTAAATTTTCATTTGTTTAGTAGACGGTGAACAGACAGCTGTGGTAGGTGCTGGAGCAATGCAGAGGGGTGGGGAGAGCCCTCTAACTATGCTGTGGTTGGTGTCTCCCCCACAGCTTTGCACTAGTGGCCTTGTCTGTTTGTGAAGCTTCAACTGTTCAGGTTCTCTTTCCACCAAAGGTCCCTGTTTTGATTTGTGGCAGAGGTCGGAGGAGGAGAGCAAAGATACTAATCAGAACAGCCAACTTTATTCCTCCTCTGCAAGGAGAATTTTGTGCCTGATGTTGGGGAGGGTGAACGAACCTGCTGTGCTGTCTGCCATGTGGAGCATCTGCCATGAGGGCAGATGTGGAGCCCTCAGGAACTGGAGGATTCACATTTCCCACAGGAGCCCTAATGCCAGGAAACAGAGAGGTAAATGATGATTGTCAGCAGAGGGAATGCAGTGAAATGAGAAGCAATGTTGGGCTTGTGACAGGAAGCACCAAGGACTTGCTGTGGATSTCCAGAGAAGGAAAAGGGTGTTGGCATCCAAGGAATGCAGGAGCCTGATGTCTTCCAACTGGTGGGGCTAAGTCCTACTGCATGCTGGAAGGAAGGCAGCTCTCACAATATAGCTGTTGCTAATAGCAAAGTCTGGGGCTGATGTGAAAGTGAACCAGACATCTGTGGGAAGCTGGCCCAGAGCACCCTGCAGACAACAGTGGGGGCAGGGCACAACTGCAAGACTGTGGCCATTGCCCAGTGCTAGGAATGGCTCTCCTGAGGCCCATAATACTGTTTACTGTGGATTGTATGTGTTTTTATGCTGATGTCTTTTCTGCCCTTCATTTGTACATTTTTTTCTCCCTGTTCTCCCCAGTGAACTGGAGGAAAGGCTGTACCCTGCATAGCAATGCTGGAGCTGTTGTAGGGCTGCACTGTGCATAACCATAACTGGAGGGATTGCATCCTCTTCCCTTTATTTGCCTGTGTCCTTGCAAATGGTTTTTAAGCCAGTCTTTGTGTTTGTCTGACACTTTTAACAGTGGATACAGGCCACTCTGTGACTCGCCTTGCAGTGTTTGTGAGTGCTGCTTGACCAATAATAAATTCCTGCTCTAAGCTGCTCTGCCCAGACTGCTGATGCAGTTCAGTCTACCTCTTCTCCCTGTTCCTCGCTGCTGCAGCCCCCAGGAAGGGCCTGCAAGAGACTCTCAGTTCTGCTGTCCTGTTCTGGGGCTCAGACAGCAGCTGTTCTGTTGTTCTTTCCCTGTCATGCTTGCGTGAGTGGCAAGACTAGGAATGGAAAGAGTTAAACAGTGCTGGGGAGAGAGGGAAAAAAAAAAAAAAGTATTTAATACTGTGCTGTCCCTTCTAGCAAACTAGATGGGAAAATGCTTCCTTGTTGGAACTAGCGCTTCTCGAAAAATGGAAATGTTGGATGGCTGAGGATTAGGGTGCCTATCGCTGAAAATGGGTTTCTTATCGTGTTTCTGAGCTGAATTGGTGGGACAGCGTCTGAAAATTGAATTGCCTTCCCTGATTCTGTCTCTACCATTGCCTCTCTGCTGTGCTCTGGCTTTGTGCTCACCTTCCTGGCATCCTGTCTTTCTTGCTCTGTGTCCTCAGCCAGGCAAGGGTTGCCATTAGGGATATGTGTCTGAATAGGTCTCCTGTCTGGCTACATTTGAGGGGACTTGTGCTCTAGGTTCTCAAGGCCAGAAGGATAAAGGCCTTCTTTCTAGGCTTCTTTCTCTGACCCTGCAAAGACAGTGGTGACCTGACAGAGCTGAGTTTAGGACAGCTGAGTAGAGGTGTGAAGTAATCAGAAGACATAGGGCACAACTAGAAATGTGAACTGTTGATGAGGAGCTGGGATGGCAGGGAGTTGGCAAAGGCAAGGGGAACACTACAGTAGCTGGAATAAATGTGGGAGTGTGAACCTGTCAGAGCAGGAAAGAGACTGGCTTTCTATGAAACAAGGAAGAGGCTAAACCCTGGGTCTGTGCTGTACTTTGCCAATGGAGGCTGATGAAGCACAAGAGGTCTTGTTGGCCTCGCAGCTCTTGGGCCAAGGTGCCTCTCCTCATTCGTCTTTGTCACGTCTCTGATTCAAGACACCCTACACCATGAGCACCAAACAGTCTGTGCTTTGCTGTGCACAGTGCTCCCGAGGCTCAGGAATGATTAAGGTGAACACAAATTTGACTGTTTTCCTGAGTGTGGGTGGTTGGGGTTGTGTGGGTATGCTGGCTGTGGGTGTCTGGACAGAGTGCTGTGGATTTCTCATTAGACTTTTGTTTCCAGGATTTGTAGCAATTGGATTTGGGGTAATTCTGTTCTTGTGAGCTACATTTTACTGCAGGTTATTGGTGCCTTATCTCATCCTTGTCTATGTCACAGTATGCTTTTTGCAGAAATTGCCTGTTTTTTGTGTTAATCTCATATGTGAGCTATAAGCAAGAGGAGATGCTGATTGCGTGCCTGTTGATAGCTTTACAGTGCCTGCATTTGTGGTGCTGCTTTAATGCTGACCATGATGTTTGCATCCCATCTTCTGTAAATTGATGTCTGTATAGTAGGTTGCATGAATTGTGGCAGCTTTGTCACAACAGTAGCCCTTATTACCTAGACTGAGTGTGAGAAGCCCTGCACACCACTCAGAAAGGACATACAAGCCCCTTGCTCCAGCCCCCAGCAATTTTCCTCACCATGGCATGCTGCCCATGCCTGTTCCTCCCCATTCTATGCTCTGCTTTTGTTCATTTCTACTGTGTGCATAAATTGTGCACATGCACAGGTGTGCATGTTCGGCTGCCCCTGGTGTTCCTTTACTTACCATGACACACTGAGCTTAAAAATAAAAGATATTTGGGACTAAGGGATGAGTTTTTGCTGCTCTGGTGGAACTACCATCCATGGTGGGTGGTGTATGAACTTCTGCTCTTCAGAATAGCCCTTTTGCAGTGGGCTGGAGTGGGCAAGGTGATCGCTGGATGTCGGGGCAAAGCCTTTGCCAAGGACCTGGTTCCCCTTGCACAAGCAGGCTGTGCTCAGGCTTGCTGTGTGCCTACAGTAAGAGCAGAAGTCCTCCCTTCATCCAAGGTGCTGGTATCTGCCCTCTGCTAAAGGAGTAATTTAAATTGCTGACAGAAAAAAAAAAGTTACCCTTAATCCTAAAAACGCTTCCTTGCATACTGAGGGGCAAGTGGCACCAGGTCTGGCTACATCAGAGGTGAAGGAGCTGATGTCTCTGTGACAAAATAGGCCATGGACAGAGGTATTTTGTTATTTGAAAACTTTGTCAAAATAGCTGAATAATTTCTGGAGTGGGATACAGATGTTCTCATCGATTCCTAGCAGTTCTGCACTTGCATGGGAGGACATGACACAGGTTCAGCCTGGTGAAGTGGCCTAGAAAGCTGATGAGGGCAGTGCAGAGACACATAGAGAGTAATTCTTGGTGCAGATTAGAAGAGCTGTGTTTCCAGCTTCTTGTGCTGCCACTCAGCCCCAGATTTGCCCACTGCCCTGGGGAACTGCAGCTGTGGAACTGTCTCAGGAGGCCCTAGTCAGGATGGAAGTATTTCCTAGCTCCCAGCTGGTGGAGCTGAGGAGCCACCTCACATGGTTCTGCTAGGGCCACACAGACAGCTGGGTGTGGTCCTACCTTAACAGTTTATCTAAGGCAATTTCTATTTTTTTGGGCTAAAACTGATAAATCAAGGTGACTTTGTGGAGAGGAGTAATTCCTTTACCAGGATTTGCATAATCCCAGATGGTGATATGATAATAGTGTTTGTTAAAGACAGAGCACAGTAAATTAACAGTTTAAGTTGTTGCTGCACAATGCAAAGAGAGAGTTTTACGGTGGGTGAGTGCCATTGGCCACATCACTTGTAGTCTTCCTCATCCATTCTGCAGGTGCCATCCTGTCACCAAGGTGGAAAACACCCAGGTGCCCCAGACCAGCCCCACAGTGCTGATGAGAGGAACCAAAGGGCTGATGGCTCCTGGGCTATGTCTGCTCCTGTTCCTGCCTGGACTGCTGCTTCCTGTGAGCTGGGCATGCTGGACATCCCCCAAACCACACTGCCTACCAGCCTTGCCTTGGCCACTTCTGGACACTTCTGGCCTTTGGTACCAGGCTATCAATTTAATAGTCTTGAGTATAATAAAAAACTTGGGACCATAGTAACTCAAAATTACTCTGCTGCTCCTTTATGTAACTCTTTTTGCACCACCTGAAGATCTTCGGTGCTGAGCAATTGCCTCCGCTGCTGGTGCAGCCCCAGACTGCAGCAACCTCCAGGCTGCAACATTGATGCATTTTCCAAGTCAGGAGCTGTTCTTCTCCAGCTGACCTAGAAGTGCAGGTAATGTTTGACTTGGCACTGTGGAGAAACACTTGTGTCTCACCTCTGAGACCCTCCTGTACCCTCTGAGCTGGGACACTTGCAAGTCTGCAGCTGTGTGGTGCCTTGATTTGCCAGACTGGAAATGGAGGCATTTCTCTGCTCACATGGGATAGTGTTGCTGCTGCTAAGGCTGGAAGAACAAATTTAGGTCATTGCGTTAATGTAAAGGCTAAATGTTTAGTTGCAGCTGTTGACAAAAGAGCAAATAAATAAATAAATGTGCTTTATCAAGAGGTGCCTATATCTAAGATTTGCATCTAAGCACAGGCAGTGCACTGAGGTGCCCACTGGGCCATGCCTTGTGTCTCAGCTGCTGCTGATCGGAAAGCACTTGAAGGCAGCCACACTTCATCTTAGTTCATAATATCTCAAAGTGTATTTTTGACTTTTTTTTATTGGAACATTTTGAAGCATGTCCATATGATTTCTGCTTCCTATCCAATGCCATTGACTGCTTTCAGATAGTGATTCTGCGAGGATGTCAGTGGTTTGAATGTAGAACTTCTATTGAGTAAATACAGGCCTGGAAAAACTCCTCCTGTCCCCCTCCCCCTTTTTTTAACCTATTCTATCCTTTCTTCTTCTTCTTCTTCTTCTTCTTTTTCAGAATATCAGTAGAATTCTCCTATCTTACTTGTAATGTTTTGCAAAAACAAAACAGAACACCTTTATAAGGTTATATTTTAATGCCATGAAGCACTTTGTCCTTTCAATAGCATGGTTTGCTGCTTCCATGACTGCACGAGCACTATTAGAAGAACTCTTATCCTAATGCAGTATGCTTGTCAGTCCCATGGCAAAGTGTGTGCCAGAGGACTCACAGTGCAGCAGCGAGCGTTTGAAGTTTGGCTCCTTGGCGCCTGACTGCTCTCTTCCTGTCAGCTTTATGAACCATGCTTTGATTTACGGTGTGTCAGAACTGCCAACCTGTGGCCAGGTATTTGGGGGGAGGCCAGGACCACCTGGGAAGTCCTGTGGCCAAGAGGTCAGTCCAGGATCTCGTCTGGGAATGCCAAGTAATGTGGCTGCCGAAGCAGCAAGGCTGCTTCTCCTTCTCTGCTCTCCCAGTATGAGGCCCTGCCACATGCTCCTACCCTCACCCTGTGTCCCTGAGATCACGTTCAGGCTGGCATGGTCAGGCTGCAGTTCACCTCTGCAGCCATGCTTGGATGCCCCCTGCTAGGCACTGGGGCTGAAGGGGCCTTGGCTGCTATGAGTGGGTTGTGGCAGCCCCTACATTACCTGCAGCCTCCAGGGTTGCAGCAGGTGCTGTGCAAGAGCCAGGCGGTGGGGGCAGTGAGGGGAGTAGCATGGGCATCCCATGAGCACCCAGCCTTGGCTAAACTGTCACCTGAGGAGTAGCAGCAGATGGATGTGAAAAGCCTTTAAATTCAGCACATGATCAATACTAAACCAATCTGGTGGAGTCTCTTATAAGATTAGCCCAGCCTTATGCATCCAATCAAGAAGAATTGTTCTGTACACGAGGGAGACATGAGAAACACCAGCGACTCTGTTTAGGATGCACATAGCCAGAGTAAGTGAGTTCACAATTGTTTCTTGCAGTAAATAATTCATCCACTTTACATTTTGTTTTATTGGCCCCAAGTGGACTCCCACCTCCTGTGTCTCCAATTCCCTCTCTCGTCCTGAAATTCCCCTGTGMTGTGGCATCTGCTGTGGCTGTGATTCCTTGCAACCTGTGTGTGTGTGCGCGCACGTGCAGAGATGCAAATCTCTTCTAGTCCAAATCTGTTGGTTTCTGATGCTGGGTAGCCAAGGAAGGGATCATGCTGTTTCACTGTGTCTCTACTGGGTGCTCAGCCTGGGACCTGGCACAGCCTTGCCACTGGTGTCTGTGGTGGCACATTTATGTGATGCCAGCATGGATTAATAGAAATGTTTCACATGTGCTAACTATGCTCATAGTATTTCTATACTAATTAGTACTGCCATCTGAATGAGATGTTTTGTAATGGAACAAATTACCAGCCAGCCTTGCAGGGAGCACTGATAGACCAGGGTGAAGTGGCAGCAGCGAAGGTGAGGGAGCATCAGGCACCCTGCACCTGGCCCCCAGTGGCCTGCCCTAGGCCAGGAGGGAACACATGCTTGGCACAGCATGGCAGGGCACCACTGGTCCAGGCTCTGTGCCTATTGCATAGCCTTGCTGCTGCAGGCACCCACGGGCTTCCTGAACTGCCTGGTTCATGAGTTGATGCAGGTTGCTGAAGCTGCTGAAGGGAGCTGACGGATGTCCCCATCATGGAAGAAGCTTGTCTGCCCTATCAACACACACAATGGGTGGTTATCTGTCCTTGGCAGCGCACTCTGGCTCCCCAGACTTCCTGCTTCTGGGCATCTTAATGGAAAGGACTGAGTGTAAATTGGCATTTCCCCCTAAGCTGAAAGTGGCTGAAGTCAAGGAGAGTGCCAAGAAAAGCATCTTGCCTGCTTGCACTATCCTTCAAGCTGGAAGGACTCTCAGACCAGGCTCGTTCGGCAGCTCTTATTCCTCCCTGCAGAAACTGCCTTGGCCGTGCCTGACCCACATGGGAGCTGCTCTGGAGCACTCCCCTCTGGGCCACGGGGTGCCACCAGGAACAGCAGTTCTGACACCCCTGCAGGTGTGCAGGACATCTGTGGCACCCTTGTGCGGGACAGCTGGAATGGTGGCAGCAATGATGTGTCCCTGACAGACCTCAACTGCGTCTTCAGGACTAGTGCCCCACCTTCTGTCACAGCCTAGCCCTCCCCTCAGCTCTCAGCTCCTTCTAGCCAGACATAGATGACCTTTTGGAGAGAAACGATCCCAGCATCAACATGGTATTTTGCACCTGTCCCTTTGAGATCCATATGTATTTATAGGCCAAGCCTGAGTTGTTGTATTTGTCTATTTTAAGATGTATTGGCAAGGACTCATCACCTGGGGAGGTGTTAGGGGGGTGTTCTCTGGGCTTTAGCTTCCCAGTGGGCTTCATGGGAATGCCTCAGTGATGCTCCTGGGCCCAAGGACTAGGAATTCTCTGACAAGACCCCTGCACAAAGTCCATCTGCAAACAGGCATCTCTTTGTGAATTGGTGCCACGCGTCCAGGTCCCCCTGTGCCTTGCGTTCATGGCACTCTGGAGCCCAGCAGCTCCAGGGAACCCTAGCTGAACTAGGTTAGGGGTTGCTGCTGTCAGCAAAGCTGGTCTAGGTATTGGAGTCAGTGAGAGGATGTGAAGGGAACACACAGCCCTGCCGTTCCCACACTGGTGCTGCCGCCATGACAGAACCCATTCTGCGAGTGATGGATGAGCGTAGGACCCTATAGGCATCTCTGCAGACTCTGAGGCATTCCCTGGCATGGAGCACCCTGTGCATCCCTGCAGAGGGGAGATGGTGCCCCCAGTGCCTTGGCAGCCATCCACAGAGCTCTGGCTCTGCTCCCGCCTGTGTCAGCCCCCTGGAGCTGCTGCAGGCTCGATATGCAGTGCCCCTTGGTGCTGCCTTGGTGCTGGTCTGAGGTTGCAGGTGGCCGCAGCGGGCTGAGCCAACAGGCCTGCGTGGAAGGCGACAAATGGGCTGAAGCTGGTGAAAATAGTCTAATTTATAATCTGCTGCTTTGTGGAGCTCCCCAATTAATTCTCTCTAGATACATAAATAGGCTGCATGTTTGCTTTGCTTCAAATGTAATAAACATTACATGCTGTCCTCTGGTTTTGGTGCTGGTTCCTGTCAGAGCTCTGTTGCCTACAGCTAATTCCTCACACCTGTCTGCCAGGCTCCAGGGAGCCAGGCTGAGTGCGGGAGGAAGTGCCAGGCTTTGGGAAGCCAGTGACTTGGAGAGATAAATTGCTGATCAAAGGGCCAGCACACAGTGCTGCTGAGCATTCAGTCCCCAGAGGCAGCCAGGCCAGCTCAAAGAGGGCTCCGCTCCCGAAGAGCTACCTGCTCACCTGGCTCTGTGGCACGGGTTGGAGTGGGAAGGTGTACTGGAATCTGCTGCCCTCCCCCCACAGGGTGTCCTGAAGAGGTGCAACCCATGGGGAGCCTGGCCTATGTAGAGATGCAGAGTTCCAGACTTCTTTGTGTCTGGTCACAACTTCACTTTATCTGTCTTATTTTCTCTCTTTCCTCAATGCAAAACAGTAGTGATCTCTTCCCCACACTCCTGCAAGTCAGGCAACTCCCTAGGCAACCAGTCAACTAGTGCCCCTCCTAGGCACTGAGCAAGGTCTTGGTAAATGGACCTGGGGAGCCAAGTCTCAGGAACCTTGGCAGGAGAGCGTTGGGGTRCTCACAAGGGCAGAGCTGCCAGCCCAGCTTCCATCACACAGCCCCAAACCTGGAGGTCCTGGATGCTGGTGCTCGTGTGTTGGTGCGAGCTGCTGAAGAGGAATCAGGTGGCAGTGGTTGGACCTGCATGCTAGCCCTCCTGGTTGGTCTAAGGAGGGTCTCCAAGCCCAAAGGTGCCAGGGGCTCAGCTGTGCGCTCCAGTGGCAACTGCTCTCCCTACAGGATCTGGGTGCTGCCCAGCTGCCCTCCAGCAACCTCCATTCATGCTGGAGGACGTGAGTGGTAGCCAGAGCCCATCAACAGGGGCACCAGCAAAGCAGGTTGCTGTGGTGTGTCAGGGCTGTGCTCAGCAGCTGCAATGTACCGCTGGCAGCCAGGGAAGGTGAAGAACTGCTTCCTGTGGCATCCTGCAGCTGAGCCAACCCTGACCTGGAGCATCAAGGAAAGGTGGAGGCTGCCAGCATAGAGGCCACCCAGCCATGGAGTAAGACATGGTAAATGCTCTTCATTCCAGCTCTGTCTCGCTGGAGCTGCTCACCGTTTGCAGTGATGGCATTACAGCCAAGCAAACAGAAACCAGGAATTTTTGGGGGGACATCCAGGGGCTGAGTCAGATCTGTGCCTCCTGGCCAAGTCTCTGGAATGGGCCTGCAAAGGTGCAACTGCATGCAGCAGCCATGGGGACCCAAGACCTCCTTAAGCATGGCCATGCCAGGTCCTACTGCAGAGAGGCAGTGGTCAGCCCTCAGCGCTGCGCCTTGTCACCTGCACCCAGCTTGTCCTGGCCCTTGTCACCTGCATCCAGCTTCTCCTGGCCCGGATGGTCCTGCCCAGCTCTGCTCCTGCTGTACCTCTGTCCTGCTCTGACTTTGCAAGGAGAGGTCAAGACATGTGAGGAGATAAGAAGGGCAGCAAGGATCGAGCCATTGGCCTACAGAGCCCTGGCTTCCCACATCTTCACGCTGAGCACTGCTGGTGCCAGACCTGCTCCCAGACACCTCCCTCCACTCCAGCCTGGCTCATGTCCTGAATATATTTTTACATTTTATGATTCTCAGAGGTTTTTAAATTTAATAGGTTCTTTTTTTCTTTCTTCCTTCTTAGCACCTGAGCTGGATCCTCTCTGAGCTGCTGCCAGCTCCAGGGATTACGAGTGAATAATTTAGGGCTGATGATGTGTTTGAAGTCTATGGGAAGGAAGTGTCATGTGCTGCCTGCTCCCCATCCCTGCCCCAGGGCTGCGCACAGGCTGCTGCCCTGGAGGCATTTTCAAGGAACCCCTACAACACTGAACACTGGGCATTCCTGGTCCCCTCAGACATATCCTCCCAAGGCTTGGATGCCATGGGAGGGCTGAGGTTCCACTGGTGAAGAGGTCTGGCACAGGCACCCATCTGGGGCTGCAGAGGCGAGGGGATCTAGCTGAAGTGGGAGAAAGGAGCCTCCTCCAGGGGCTGCAAGGGCTGGTGCAGGCAGGAAGGGCTGGCAGGGGCTGTGGCAGTGGCGCAGAGCGTTGCTGCTTTGTTCATCTTTGCTGAATACAGAGCATGCTGCTGCTTGACTCCCTGGAACGCACTGAGATCTGCACGCAGACACAGGTAGTGGATGGGACTTCCCTTGCTGAGTCCTGCTGTTACTGTCATCCAGGGTCTCTGGGGTCTGTACTTGCACATTCCAGGTCTGCTGCTGCTGCTCAGGAGCACAGAAAGATACTACAGAATATTATCTTGAACCCCCTACTATTTGCTCTGCAGAAAGATAAGTCACTTTGCCAGGGATAACTCAGTAGCAGCCACAGGGAAGGCAATCGCCCCACCCCGCCCCATGCCTTCCTGCTGCCCCCTCCCACTTACTTCTTCCCTTTGCAAGGTGTCTCTAGCAAATTCAAGCGTGAGGTTTGGTGGTTTCTGGGAGCTCTTGGGCAAACTATCAGGAGTATCACAGGGTCCAGCATTAAACCTTCCCTCCTGGAAAGCAGTAGAGAACTGAAAGTGTTGGGCAGTTAGAGATCCATTTAACAGCAATTAGTGCAGGTAAAATGAGCACCACTGTGAAAGTCCCACTCTCTGTGCTCAGGCTGGAGGGAGAAAAGGGGCACATAAGAGAAAATGTAAAGATGACTAAACATGGCTAGCCAAACAATGAATCATTTGAACATGTCCTATCTTTGCATGCAAGTAGAAGCAGTCAATCAGTACAGGACAGAATTAGAGACCAGCAGTAAAGCTGTGGAGCTGAGGAACTGACAGGCTCACGAGCCTGGGCTCAAGGCGCCTCTGAAATTCTGCAAATAGGGTAAAAGGAAAAGCAAATCATAGAATCATTAAAGTTGGAAGGAACCTTTAAAGGTCACCTAGTTCAGCCCCTCTGCTCAAGCAGAGTCACCTACAGCAACTGAGATGGCAGAAGTCTACTGGGAAAAAAACCTGCTTCTTACACTCCAAGGAGCACAATCCATTGGCAAGGAGAAATCGTCACTAGTAACTAATATGGTGCTGCTACAAAAAGCAAAAATAATTCATGGAAAACTCCAAGTCACATCGAATCCGGCACAAAACTGCTCCCTGGTAAGAGAGGCAGTGAATTGTGTTTCAGAACCTCATATTTGTAAAGGCTGCAGGTAGAGCCATGACTCTGGAGGGTTTTCTGTCAGTAGCAGCATTTCAAAGACTTCATCCTGTCAGGTAGTGCAAACAGTTGAGAGGTACCATCATAAACTGCCATGCAAAGGGCATAGGATGGGATCCTGAAAAGAGAAAAGAAAGGCATATGAGAACTGAATGGGCAAATAGTTATATGCACAGGGAGCATGATGACCAATGTTTCAGTCTATTCTGAAAATACATACACTGGTCTGTTTGAAAAGTACCAGGGAAGATGTAATTACATGGGTAGAAATAATGTTGTTTTTATAAACTTAGGATCATTCTCTAGACCCTGGAAGCTGTGTGAACAAAAGAGGGCTCAATATGATGCATGTACAACCTACCTTTTGAGAGGTTCAGATTCCTGCAACTACACTTTGGAAAAAATCCCAACAGCTTATCACAAAATGATAGGCAGAGAAGCCTGTTACTGGCAACAGCAGGACAATAAATGACACAAGGGAAGCACGGATTTAAAGAGGACACAATACAGCAGGGGCTATAAAGCAGATGGAAGAAGCTGGGGACTGCCTGATTGTGTGCAGGCGTTGTCTGTTGAAGGGAGCGCTCTGACAGTGCTTCGTGAGCAAGAGCTGGCCTGGGGGGAAGGAGGACGAGCAGAGCTGAGGTTTGTCTGCTCCTGTCAGATGTAGATAGGGGAAAGGGAACCTCCCTGGCAGTGTGCGAGGACTTTGCTAGCTCCCAATCACATTGCCATGTGTGCCTTGCCCAGAGCCCATGTACCTCCAAGTGCTGGACTCAGTCATTGCAACACCAGTCCATTCCAAAGGTGGTCAGATGCCTCTGCCTTCCTGTGATGTGAGTGTGAAGACCATCCTAACACCAGGAGTAGAGAGAGATGCTACTTTCTAGCTTAGGGCCTGGCTAAGAGTTTTGCAGCCGGATCATATTTTTCATTGTGTGTGACTCCACCACGCTGTTCTCACATGTCCCTTAGGGGAAGATTGCAAGTGCTCTGAGCCACATTTCTCTCTCTTCTCAGTCATTGACAGGGCTATGGGAGGATGTGTCTGTGTTTTCATGTGTCTATGTCCATGCATGTGTTTGCAGGGGAGAGGATGACAAGAGCAGGTTGTATAATGCTGCTCCTGCCCATTAGCCCTGTCCTAAGTTTTCTGGTTACCTGGGACCATTGAACGCAGTCCAGACCCTGTGCAAGGCACCTTTGTCTTTTCTCCTTTGCCTTCATTTGTTGTATTGCATACCTAGGAATGACTTCAGTTGTCTGCTCTCTTGCAGCGTGGAGGTGAGCCACATACTCAGCTGAAGGTGTGGTGCTGTGTGCCCCACAGCGAGGCTTTATGCAAGCTCACCCCACGGCAGAGCATTCTTCTCCCAAGCACATTGTCTCTCTGACCACCAGCAGGTCCAAACACTTGCCGTCAAGCTTTATCCAAAGCTGCTCTCTGGGACCCGATCAGCAAGGCTGATGACGAATCACTGCTAAAAACAACTGCCCCAGCTATTAACTTTGTAGGCTGAGTGGCAGCATTCCATGCTGGGCACAACTTGCAGTGGGRATGAAAGTTTGAAGTCAGACATCACAGAACCAGCCCAGCACAATTGCTGTTTATTAGAGAAATGCCTGTATTGCAGAGGAAGCAGAAAGATGCCTCTTGAAAGGAACCTTTAACACCTGTAGCAAAAGCATCAAGGACTGGAGAGCAGGAGAGCTGCCAGAGGCAATGGCTAATGGACCTGGTCCAGGGGTGAGCTAGCAGCAGGGAGCGTGTGCCTGGGAGCTATTGGGTAAGTTGTGCTGCTACATCCGTGACAGGAAAAGCAAAGCGAAGAGAGGCTGTCACAGAGCCAAGTGTAGGTGTTGCCCAGGCTAGGCAGAGAGGCAAGAAATTGCTAGCGGTGAGAAGGACATTCCTGGGCTCCCCCAGGGAACTGCTGTTCTTGCTATGATCTATGCAGGGGAACTAGGAACCATGAATTCCTGTCACCGGTGTAAACTGCATTCCTGCACCCTTCAGCACTAAGCAGGAACTTTAGCTTCCACTTCCTATTCCAGCTCCAGTGTCTCCGCTGCTTAAGCACCTCTGAGCAAACTTCCAATCCACTCCTTCCCAGAGCACGGCCTTGGCTCTGAGTCCTCCTCTCCTCAGTGCAAACAGATCCGTCACTGGGCAAGGATAGACTTCCACCTTCAAAGGAAAACCAGTCCCCTCTTCCAGTTGTACATATGCTTGCTGGACTCAGAGATGAGCACCATCCAGCTCACTGTGGCCTTCCTTCCCTGCACCTCCTCTGACTCAGGCCCTGCTTCTCCTCTTGCAAACACTCTGCCTGTGCAGCAGCCTGTCCTGTTAACCAGTTGCCTGGATGGGGGCACCACCTCAGCATGTTCGCCTGCTCCCTGAGGCAGTGTGTGTGGCAGAAGATGCTGCATCAGGTCCATTTCAAGAGCCCCTCCAGGTCAGTTAGCAATTACCTGCACCAGATATGCACTTGGAAAGGAGCTTCTAATCTCTTCAGTGCACTCCTTTTCCTCTTTCGATTTCAAATTCGCTTCGCTGGAAATAGACACTTCAGCCTCTTTTACAGACCATAGTAAATTGGAATTTCATCCAGTTCTGTTGGTTTTGCTGATATAGATGTTTTCTGCTCAGAAATGATGGCATGGCCAATTTGAGGTGTCTCCAGACCTCTCTACTCAAACCCTCCTGACTGGCCTGGCAGCTGTTGTCATGGTACACAGCATTTCTGCACAGACCATGGGTCTTTGCATGCACCAAGAAGCCTCCCCCAGGGTGAGCACACTGGCACCAAAGCTCCTACTATAAATTCAGACTGGTGACCAGCACTGCTGGGACACATCCAGTGAGCAAAGGCACTTTCCGTCCTGTGTTGCAGGATCAGCAGCAGTGCAGATTTTCCATCTGCATACTCCAGTCTTGTCCTGGAAGGGAAAGGACTGAGAGAAAGGAAGCCAGGCTCACTGCACCTGTCCTCATTCCCGTGCTGAACTCTGATTGCCAACAACTTCCCACTAACACATTTTTTTAAAGTGAAATACTTCATGCAGGGCCCTTACAAAGCATCACCAGTCACACAGTAGTTGACAGCTGTGAGAATACTCCAGCTTTTCTGCTGCCATATGCTCAGTTGAAGAAGACACACTCTCTTGCTAATGATCAAGGACACAGTCTTGAGGAAAAGACTTCCTCTGAAGTCTTGCAGCTGATGCACCTGMGGTCAGTGTAAAGCCATGCCAGAGACCAAGGTCTGGAGCCCATAGTCTTAGCTAGGAAGAGGATTAGGGCCATCTGTGTGCATGCAGGCCATGGGATCCTGAAGGTGTTTGATTGTTTGATTTCAGTCTCCTTACTAGGTTCCTGTGCCTAGTGCACAATCATATGATTTCCCATCCCAAACCAGAGGTTCTGTGCTCAGAGGCAGAAGCAATTTTACATAAAGTTCAATTAAATATTTGCTTTATAATTGCTCAACAAATTATTCATAAAGGCATTGGAATCTAATCACAAGGCTGACACCGTAGAGTCTGCAGATGACACAGTACTTGGGCAGAATAAAGATGGGGTAGAGCTGCCATGCTCCAGTGGCCACTCGGAGCCTAAAGTGCTTGGGACAACAGCACTATCCCAGTCTCTGTGCCCTGTTGCTGTGTAAGGCAGGGGTGCAGGCTGCTCCTCTCCAGCAGAGAAGAGCAATACCAACACCCAGCACTAGAGAGGCCATGACTGGCAGGGGGGCTGGTCCTGGGCAGAGAGTTGGACTGGAGATGGATTGCCTGCCAGCCAGGCGTGGACATTGGACAGGGAGCTAGATTAATGGGAGCTAGCTCTGCCAACAGAGAGGTGAGTCACAGAGCTTGTCCTGTGCTGAATTCGCTTCTCCAACAGAGAAGAAGTAGGAGGATTTAGCAAGATTAATCTCTGCCAGAGTTGTGAGAGTAGCCAGGATTCATGGGCTTCTCAGCAACTAATTTCTAAGTGAGCACGCAGCACTTGGCCTGCTCCATGTGACAGGGTGCAAATCTATGCCAGTAGCTGGGGAGCTCCGGGTACTGATTGCAGGCACGATATACTACTACCTCCTGCTCATGCATGAACCTGCAGTGCACAGGCCAGGCAGAAGCACTGTGGAAACAGTAGTCTGAGCATTTTCTCCCTGAATTTTCCTGAGGTAACTACCTGCATCTGTGGTAGCCCAAATAATGCTGAGCATGAGTGCATGGAACACCCCAGAAAGGGGTCAGAAGGGACTCCTTTGGCAGTTGGGAGAGGTAAGCAACATGACCCAGGACAGCTTCCCTGGTTCCTGCAGGCCACAGGGGCAAGGAGTGGATTGCAGGACTAGATAAGAGGCAGAGCATGTCTTCTGGCACAACCAGCACTGCAGCAGCCAGTGGCACAGCAAGAGCGACCAACCTGGTGGGAGTAGCTAACATGGACAGTAGGTTGGCTGATGGCTGACCCACTTGGCTGGGGTGACAAGGAGCTCCCAAACATCCCCTTTACCTCTCCTACGTCACCAGAGATGAGAAGGACAGGAGGAGAAAAACCCTGTAAGTAGTTTCTGTCTTGTGTTTACAAGAGCAGCGGAGGGAGATAATCTCAGTGTTAGTGAAACAGGGAGATTTTCTTGGAGAAGGCAAATTTCCATCTCATGTTGGAAGTCCCACTTCTCTCTGATATTTCTTCAGTTTTTCATGTCATAGCCCTTCAGTCTGAGCAGTTTTACTAATGTACTGTGGAGATGAAAGAACTAGGGAAAGCTGCTCAGGATCAAGTTGGAAAAGCTTTTAACTTTCAACTCCTACAGACAAAAGCACAGAGAATGGTGTGTGTGTATGCAAAGACTGGGAAAAGGAATAGCAAGAAGCAAAAAGATAAGGAGACTAAAAGAGTGAAAGTGACAGAGCAGAGAAGACAAATCTCAACAAGGAAGACAGAAAAAGAACAAGTGACTAGCAGAAAGGAAAGGAGAGATAGGAAAAGAACAAAGCAAAGGAGACTATAACAGTATGGGGAAGTGTGACTAGTGGAGGAGAGGTGAAAAATACAAAGGAGCTATTTGAATACTAGGATAAAGCAATGGGGAAAAGGATATGTACTAAATCTCCATGGAGATAAAGGGGAAGGCAACAAAGTCAAAGGATAACCAATCCATCCTTCTGTCCCTGAATGCATGACATGGCACAAAAGTGATGGGAAACAATGCAGATATTTGAGGGAAAGACTGGAGGAGGGGACTATAAAACTCAAGTTCAGTGTTCATGCACATGTTATCAGAGGGAGTGATCATGTCGGGGTGGTCTTTTTCTTCTGCCCTGTGTCTTCCCTTCCCACAGTGCTTAGTTCCCTGGCCTTGTGCCCCTGTGAAACTTGGGCATATCTCAAGCACTACCAGCTTCAGGTGTTAAAGAGCCTCACAGACGGTCTTGTTCCTCTTAGGGTTTGTGCGAGCTTGAGATTGGGGCTGAGGCATGCCTGCTGGACCTGGCAGCTTGCTGGGGAACAGCAGATGAGGGCATGGTGCAGCCTTGACATGGGTAGGGGTGATGGCAGGAAATACACACATCCCTTGGCTCCAGTAATGGGGTGAGAAGGGGTCAGCAAAGCTGCAGCCAAATGCTGGGACCGTATCCGCCTGTATAACATGCTGGGCTCCATCGGGTGGACAGGCAGCATCTCGCAGAGGTCCCAGGAGAGGACCAGGATGTTCCTGTGACCATGCCAATGCTGTCACAAGAGCTTGGCAGCTGCCTGAGGGCCAAGCTGGCATTGAGCAAAGTATCTGTTTGCAGACACTATTAGCAAAGGAGCAACTGCACTCCGTGCTTTGCTCCGATCCCTACAAGAGCATCAGGCATGAGTGGGACCTACTCTGGCAGATGTGCCTGCAGCTGGGAGGTTTCTGGTGCTCACTGTGAGATCCAGAATGTTTCTAGTTGTTGCCATGCATGAAAGTGCTGGTAGCGTGCATTTTTCTTGAGGTGTATCTTTTTTTACAGAGCCTCATCGGGCTTTGAGGATGGGAGTCACACAGTAATAAGAAGCTGGGAATCCTTGTGACAGTCAGTGCAAGAGGGAGGAGGAGGAGGAGAGCCTGCGCCCACTGCCTCATCTGTGCTCTCCTTCTGGGTCCTGGGAATGAGGAGCTCCTTCTCTGGAATTCATGCCGTAAATGCAAACTGCCTCCTTGGGTTGCTTCTCTTGCACCTTCTCTGGCCCTACAGGCTATACAGGAAGAACCATTCCCAAGTGGTATGCAGATATATAGAAGCCTCTTGCTAGGTTACAGCTGCTTCTTGCCAAATGGACCAAGAGCAGGGCTGGTTTGCTTTGTGCAAGGTACTGCACAAATGGAGCAACAGGATGTTCCCTTCCCTGGTTCTCCCTCAGCCTCTGGCTGCGCAGTGTCAGGGAATGATTCCCAGACGCAGTTCCAGGAGCGCCCAGAGCTTTCCTGCTCTATCCAGAGCCCCTGTCTGAGGCCTTGTAAAACCACACTGGGCCCTGGGCAGCTGCTTCCCCTGGCTTGGCTCTAGCTCAGTGCCTGCATCCCATTGCAGTGCTGCACACCCATGCATCGGATGTGCATATTTTAAATACCAAGCACTGCTGGGACTGAGGGAGAGGAAGTAAGGTCGACCTTATTCCCTGCTCCGCACCCCAGCTCACTCCTCTCACTCCTCCACCCCCATCTTTCCCAATAGTCCTCAGTGACAAACGAAATTGGGATTGGCAGAGGCAACACAGGTGGCACAAAGCAGGGGAACTGTGGAGCTGCTGGAGCTGCAGTGGACTGTGCTGGGTCTGGGGTGTGGACAGTGAACCCTTGGAGGGTCCTGGTCTAATCCTCAGGACCATCTCCGGGACCAGACTTCCAGGTTGGTCCATGAGGTCGCTGGTGCTGATCCCCCAGACTGGTCTCCAGAGCTGGTCTCAGGACTGGTTCCTGGGGCGGGTCCCGGTCCCAGGGGCGGGAACCGGGGCCGGTCCCGGACGGGGGCTGGCGCTGCATTCTCAGATTCTCCAGCAGAGGCTGGGCTGTCGGGGAAGGAAGGGAGCGCGGAAGGGACGGGGCGAAGGCGGCTCTGGCCGCACATGCATCCCCAGCCGCCCGCCCCGCCGTCCGCGCCCCGCCTCGCTCCGCGCCCGCCTGGCGCCAGCAGCCGGCTCCGCTCGCCGCCCGGGAGCCGCATTGCTCGCGCCGCCGAGGCGGCGACCTACTGCGTGCCGGGTGCCGGGGAAGGGGCGGCCCCGCTCGGAGCCGGAGGCGCCGCGCAGGAAGCCGAGGAGCGCCCCGCGGCAGTGGCCGCCGCCCCAGGTAGGACTGGGGGCGCGGGCGGCACCGCGGACGCTCAACTTCCCCGCGCCGCAAACTTCGGTGCCGGTCGGCTCGGAGCGGGCAGGCTCGGCCGCTCGGGACGGGACTCCGGCCGGGGGGCCTCGTGGTCGCGGTGCAGCAGAGGCCTTTGGGGGACAGGCAGTTCGGACCCCTTCTGGCCCTTGCTGCCAGTGCCGCACACACGGTACCCAGGGCCCCTGTGTTGGTGTTGTCTGCAGCAGGGTTTCACCATACCCTACCATGAAGTGCTTGGGCACTTAGAGAGAGCTGCAGCTCTTTCTTAAACCAATGGCATCTTAGAACAGGCTTTCTGGGTTTCTTCCTATGCAAGAGCGATCCTCCCGTTTTCTTGGCTGAGACCAGAGCCTTTCATGCTAGTCACTGCGGTGGCTCTGCGTGGGAACTTAAGCGAACATGCAGCTGAGGTGCTGTGGAGTCCTGTCGAGTCCTTTGAGCAGTCAGGGTAACATCTCCCTTTGTAGAAACGTGTTTTTCTAACAACAAACTTAAAATAACATTGCTAAAACTGGCACTTTCTTAATTTAAAATGTGGTTCCCAAATGGCTGGGCACAGGCCTTCTGGGTCACATCTGCTCCTTCTGTGTGCCCAGCCATAGCAGTTTGCCCAGGCCCAGGGCTTCTGGCACAGAGCTGCTTGCTGGCATCCTGGGCAGCCTGAGTCCCATGGCACCTGCAGAGCCAGCAGGAAAGAGGGAAGCAGCAGATTCCTCCACTCTCCTTTTGTTTGATTTCTGTGAGTTGTAACGTAGCAGTTTGGGTTTGGGGAGATGTGCTGTCTTTTCTTTTAACCTCATTTTATGCATGAACAAGACCAGTTGCAGGCGTGATGGCTCAGAGAAGAGCAAGGAGAGGCAGGCTCAGAGTTCACACAGAACTTTGTCAGACAGCACAGTGTGCATCAGAGATGCCTCCTGGCCCAAGAGGGTTGAGCAAGATTCCTCCAGCAGAGCCCCATCCTCTTGCATGGCCAGAGCGATGGGGAGAAGTGCCACACTCTGGCTCTCCTGGGCTGGCACGGCTCATTGCAATGATGGTCTGTGCTACAGCCTTGCTTGCTGCCAAGGAAATCTCGTCTTATCCCTTTTTCTTTCAGACCTGTTTCTATTTCTTTAGAGAACTCAGTGTTCAGAGCATGGCTGAAACACGCATCCTCTGTACTTGCAGATCTTGTGCCCAGCTCAGGTGGAGCTCTGCCAGGTTTTCCCCTGCAAGACTTGTGGATGCCCTGCCACCTCTTTGAAGCCACTGGGTAATGTGCAGCAAACACCAGGGCCGGAGGTCATGATCCCAGTACATTGTTTTTTAAATACTGAAAATAAGCTGCTTCCCTGGCTTTGGGATTTGCATAGAGTGGGAAAATGGGATCAGGAGATGGAGTCCCTGTGTGGACACTGCTTTTGTGTCCAGGGCCAAAGGACAGCTCTGGTGCCCATAGACAAAATCCTGGGAATGCCAACAGGGTCCTGACAGAGCTGGCTGTAGCTTGGCGCAGATTCTGCCCTGACTGGGGCACTGTGTACTGCTGCTTAAGCAAGCCGGGAGCCTGAGCGAGTGGCACTTGCTCCTCATAGCAGATGCTGAGTGCTGAATATTTCAGGCTTGAAATTGGTGGGTTGCAGAAGAAAAATTATATGCTGTTTTATAGGTGAAAAGAACCAGCTTAGTTTCTGCCAAAAAATGCCCTTTGATTTTTGGTGCATTGGCACTTTGTATTATGATATGGGGATTTCATACACTGGACAGAGATGTGACTACTAAAACAAGATCAATATTAAAACTGTCTACCTGTAAAAAAAAGAACCTACTCCTGCCCAAAATTAAAATATTATTTTGAGGTGAAAAGGAATATAAAATCATTTTCCCTCTTTTTTCCCTTAAAAATAATATATTTTCATATTTAAATACAATATCATATTTTAAACATCCATACCTCCTTGCTCCTGTCTAAGTTTTCTCAGAATGGAGTCCTAATGTGCTGTTTACTGTGGACATTGTCTTATTAGCCTCTTGCTTTTTTGTACTTTGACAATGATATTGGGCTGGCAGGTTTTTTTTCCTAGTTAACTTTATTTTTGTGCTTGTAAACACTAGCCCATGGTAGTAAATTAGTAAATTTTGCTTACGAATAATGTCAGCAAATGTTTGTTTGTTTCAAACCCATTACTACCCATGGATTTTATTTTCTTGGAAGGATTAGATAGTTCATAGAAGCTTTGGAAAAAAAAAAGAACGTTAGGTGTTTAGGTGGGATTTGATCTATTACTCCTTTAAAATGTAATTACATAATTTTCAAATATTTATTTATTTATTTGGAAAGCCCACATTTGAGGAGTAATGAAAACCAGGTTTAAAAAGAAATTATTGGGTCATGCTTCCCTTCCCTCCACATCAGGTTCCTAAACAGGATTTCTGCATATGAATATGACCATATGTGAATGTGGCCATTATCTTTGACTGTGTGGTTGCTCAAGTATGTTCAGATTTACATAGAATAACACTTCTTGGCAGGGGATTAACATGTAAACACGAGGCGGATGTGAGTCCTTTTACAAATTTTGCAAATAATAAAAAGTCATGTTTAAATACACCAGGCTGTGTGGTGCTGGGGAAGGTGCCTGTCCTGACAGGAGCAACCCCACAACCATTCTCCTGCAGCAGCAGCTAGACACGCCATGCAGCACCATGTGTCTGCTGGAGCTGCCTTGTCTCTGACACTGTTCTTTCTGCCACCATCACAGCACGACATTTCTTCTGTAGGCAGGGCTTGCAGTTGAGGGGTTTGGGTGCTGCCCAGAGCTGAGGGCATCCTGCCCTGTGCCCTCAGCACCTGCCAGTGCATCCACCCGGCTGCAGGGTGTCCCTGTCCTCTGTCAATGGCTGCATCCTGGGCTGGTGGTGGCAGCACCAGACTCATCCTTCATGTGCAGCTGCTGGTGTGTTTGCAGGTTCCATCTCTGGTGCCGGAGACTTGTGTGGGCTTTAGCCCCATCCCTGCACCAAACCGCGTACCCTGCTGCATCCCTGGCTCAGTCTGGGCCTGAAGCGCTACTTGCCAGACGCCCTGGCTCTGGTGTTACCAGGTGCGTGGGGAGCTGGCCAGAGCTTGTAGGGGCTCCCCATGGGGGCTGGTTGCCCACCACCCACTCAGCCCCTCTGCAGCCATGGTTGGGGCCACTGTGTTGGTTCCTGCTAGGAGAGCAGTGGCAGAGGCAGTGGTGGGAACCTCCAGTGCTGCCCGCAGCCACTGCAGGGATGCTTTCCCGAGGGTCACTGTTCTAGATTTTTATTATTTGCAAAGTCTTCAAAGGAAGTATATCACTTCCCAGTGATTTTTGTTTTTGTTGTTTGCAGCCCTGTTTACAGAGTCTAGCCCAGACTTTGCTTTTGGCTCAGTGGCTCCTTCAATTTTGCCTCTTGCCCTTTGCCATGGTGTGAGGCTGAGAAGATTTTGGCCCTCTCAGGGAAGGTGATTGGTGGTACTTCAGTGCCAGCTCAGGGTGGTCATATGGGTGGAGCCTGTGGACAGCTGAGTGAGGCAGCCTGCAAGCCCCAAAGCTTTCTGCCTCTCTTACCTTCCCAGACACTGCCCAGTCCCCACACTGAAAACACACACTGGAAGTATTCCTGTGCAAGAAAAGTCTGAGCAGCAGAGGAGGAAATCTGCTGCAGTGGGCTCTGCCTCCCTAATCCTGTAAAGCCCCTGTGGAGAGTATTAGATCTACTTTCTTGTGGAAGTGGACGGTCTTTTTCCCTGCAGGGCTGATGGTCTGATCCCTTGCTGCCCCATGAAGGGCCATCACAGGCCAACCCTGCCAGAATCCGGGTCCTGCTCCACTGTGGAATTTGTGCCCTCCTTCCACCTGCGTGCACCCCTGCTGCAACCCTGTACCACCCGCCTCACCTTGTAAGCTCCCAGGGAAACTAGCCCAGCGGAGCTCGCTGACTCCAGACTCTGCTCAGTGCTGCACTTCCTAATTTGCCATCACTTATAAGAGATCTTTGGCTGAGCTCACATGCAGCAGAGCTGATAGTCCAAGCAAAGTGCCCATTAGCACTGCTATCAAACTGGAGCGCAGGATCTGCTGTGCAGACAACCTCACGCATGCAGCAGCCACTGCCTCACCTGCCGCATTTGACCCCTGACTAGCAAGGAGAGCGAGGGACTGCAAGTCTGCAGTGCTTCCCACATACATTTGTGCAGGAGCTGCCCATGCAACCCAGGAGGATCTTGCCTCTGCCTGGAAAGTAGGAGTATGCCAGGACAGCTGTGCATCACAGGACCGAAGGAGACCAATGCACTAAAGCTATGCACTCATGTAAGCTAGCTTGCTGGTGGGAGATTCCTGTAGGGAGCTGAAAGGCAGAGCTGCTTGTGCAGCCCCTACCTGCACACACTTCTGTCACTCTTCCCTGCTCATGTAGCACCCCAAGGAGAGGGCAGGGACAGGGCACTAGGATCCCTCCTCTTGCTTACTGACATCTACTCCTTCTCTATTGCTATTTTAGGAGGGCTCTGTTAATTCTACCCTTGTTAGCTGCAGCTGGTGGCATTAACAACATCTGTTGACTTGAAACTCAAGGTCCTCAGCTCACCTGAAGTTGTTGATGACCAGAAGCCTTCTGCAGCCAATGATAAGACGTGAAGGAAGTCTCCATAGAAACATCCTGGGCAATAAGAGGTGCCTCAAAATTCTTAAGTTCTTTTTTGGGGAAGAGCTTGTAGGCATGGGTAGGCTGTGGTTGAGGAGGAGCCATGTTGCTGGAGAAAAGGAGTGTGCACCCTGTGGAGCAAGGATGAATGAGACTCAGAAAAAGCAGCTGCAAGAATAAAAGTGGTGTGTTGGTGAGCCAGAATTTTCCTCAGGTTTGGTGGCAGACAGAGCCAGGACAGGAAATGTATGATCTGGTCCCTGGAGGGAGCTCTTTCCTGCAGACCACAGGCCTGCAGACTTACCAGCCTGCTGTGTGGATCACAGCTGGGAAGGCAAATGGGGCCCTTGTTACTCTGAGGTTGTGGAGGCCTTTGCAATTGGCTGTTCCAGGGTGGAAAGGCTGATGGGAGCCACTCTTGCAGTATGGGATGGATGTGAGAAGCCTATTCCTTGCAAGCAATGTTCCATCTCCCTGTGTTGAAGATAGACATACCCTGCCCTGTTCCTGTTCCCTTGTGCCTGCTGCACTGGGATTATCTCCCTCTGCTCCTATAGCAGCTGCTTTCTGGAGTTCCCAATCCCTCAAATGCCATTTCTCCAGTAATCCATGTTGTTCAAAGTGATTTCTGAGCATCAAGTGTTTCTTCTCCCCATCTGCTTCCTGCAGTCCCAATGAGAGAGTATGGTTTGCGTGCCATTGTGCCATTGTGGCTGAGCCTGGCACAGGAACTGTCCAGCTCCGGGCTTCCCTCACCTGCAGATCCCTTGAGTACCCCCTGTTATGCGTTGGAGCAGTTTGGATGGTTTGAATTTCCTTGGGCTGCTGGTGCTTTGATGCCTGTGACAGTGTGTGTGCAGGACCGACTGCCCTGTTGTGGAGTCGGCAGCTCAGGGCCTTGGGCTTCTAAGGGAGCTGGAATGTGCTGACATTGAGCTTGGTTGGCTGCTTGCTGTCAAGATGCAGCAGACAGGAATGTCTGAGCATCCCTGGTGTCCTTGACAAGTCATGTCCCTGCTCCAGCTTTAGAGAGTTGGTTGAATCCCGCTTTGCTGCAACCCTCCTGCATGGTTCCTGGTCCATCATCATGGTTTGCTCAGTAGAACTGCTTCAATGATGCTTTCTGAAGAGGGAGTGCAGTCTCTCTGCTGGGCTACACATTTGCACCCAGACTCCATGCATGTGGACATGGAATGTCCTGTGGTTGGTGCTGCCAACTCTGCTCCACTGCAGCAGCGCACAGTGCAGTATCTGGCCCTAAGCCTGTGGTGCTACGGGCCCAGGGCAAGCAGGCATCGACCTGATTTGTGGCTTTTGGAGGTGAGAGAGAGAACCCAGGACTCCTCCGCAGGCCAAGTGCCGACAGAGGGAGCCATACATCCTCCTTTTGTATGTGCTGGCTGATGTTCCAATTAACGAATTAATTTGAAAGGTGCTGGGAGAGGCCAGATTAGAACCGGGCTCCTGTACTGACAGTGACTGAGTAGGTGCTGCTGGAGCAGAGATGTGGTTGTGTCCTTCCCAATTCCTCCTCTCTGTGTGGCTGCGTGTATTGGGCCCCTGGGCTGAATCCCTGCTTGAGCAGTGGCAGGAGCATCCCCCACAAGTGTTCACTGCCACGCGCATAAACTGCAGGCCAGGTGGCTGGCGATGTGGTCACCTTGGGAAAGGAGCCTGAGGCCACCCTGTTCCGCCTTGCCTGGGCTTGGTAGTGCACCAGCTGGAGCTAAGCATGTGGTGCTGGTGCCGGCCCTTTCTCAAGGCTGTCAGCTATGCTGGTCGTGCTGCACCCTTCCTTGCTCCTACAAAGCTCTTGAGGCATCAAGTAGGCTCATTCTTAGTGACTGTAAAGGCTGCAGCTGAGCACTGGCAAGCTGTATCCGAAGAAGCTGGTGGTTGATTGGTTCGATAGGGGCTAGTGTTTGGCTAGATAGGATGTTGGAGGTGTTAGACAGGCTTGACCTAGCTTTGGGTGCAGTATGCTCTTGTGTTCTGGTGGGCTAGAGAGATGATGGTAGCTGGAGGAGCTGAGTGCCAGGCTGCTCCAGAGTGGATAGGGTCACAGCACAGGGCCAGGAGGCACTGAGTACTGCGCAAGGTGTGTGGCAGCTGCCTGCAGTGCTGGGGCTGCTGCTTTCTGGGTGATGCCTTAGGAAGAGGGTTAGTTCAGTCCCTCCTCTCTGCAGAATGCATGGCCAAGCTGTTGCGATGCCCAGTGTTGTGACTCCTGAATACCTCTCTTGCTGCACATGTGCTTCTTTGGGGTGCCTGACTCTGCAAGGATGTGCAAGAAGTGCAGAACACAGGGTCTGCAGCATGGGCTGTGTGCTGTGCGAATTAGCTCAGCTCCATGCAACTGCAGAGCTGGGAGGTCCAGAACTGATCTTCGATCATGCTGCTCTGTGGTCACCTCTGAGCCTCTCTGCAGGACCTGGGCATAGACCCACTGTGCTTGGTGCTGCGCTTGGACCTTGTGCTGCCTATGGCCAGGAATGTTGTTTGTATCAAGCACAGTGCTGGCTGCACAAAGCAGCTTGCAGTGAAAGAGGAGTGAATGAAGGCGGAGGGACCGTGAGTGCCAGGCCAGGAAGCCTTTGCCTTCGCTGCAGCTGTCTGGGCAGAGGCAGGGCTGCTGTGATGCCCTGGCCCCACAGGAAGGCAGTGTGCACTTCATCCTGGCTCAGAAGTGATGCAGAGACTTGGACCCTTCCTCCTTCCCTATCTGGCCCATCCCTGGGCTATCTGGTAACTCCAAAGTATTTTAGAAATAGTAATGACAGCTTTTCTTCCTTCTTTTCCAGCCTGTAGCTGAAGTGTTTCATTAATTTGTAAGGCTTTATGCTCTGTGAGGTTTGTCTGTTTGCATCCCTATACACAAGGAGAACAGTGTCATGAGCTGATGTCTTTGCTGTGCTTGGGGACCAGTGTTGCACTAGGTTTGATCCAGGGTCTCTCAGAGGGTTGGTCTTAGCATCTCTTGGCACTGCTTGAGGTGGTTCTGATTTGTTTTTATGCCCTCAATGACAGTGGTGGTGCACTCAGGTGCAAGTTTGGTACCAGTTCACTGCATGGTCTGGGGAGATGTGGCACAGCCTGTGTCTGACCACAGGGATGGTGACTTTGGATGCCCAAGTGCTGTCTGACTTGCTGCCAGCCCAGTCAGGTGAGAGCATGGGTTTTGCAGGAACAGGTGGGAGTGTCTTTGTCTTCAGTGCTCCCTGCTGATTCCAGCCTACTGCTACTGCGCTCTGGCCTCGATGGCTCCCTGTCCTGGGAGCCCAGGGGCTTGGGAACTGCACAGAGGTGTGGGAAGCTGTGCGGTGTGCCTGGATCAAGGATGCTGGAAACCTTGAGCCACTCTACACTGCCACGCTGGACTGGAGGAGTTGGATTTGGACAGTCCTGCTCTCTCTCGGATATGCGCAAGGGACTTTGAAGCTTTGTGCATGATGTGATTGTTGTCAAACTAAAAGGGTTATAGAGAGGGAGGAGGAAGTGGAACAGCCCAGGGAATAAAGAGCAGAGACAAGCAGAGTGTGATGTAGCGTTAAAGGGAGCAGGATGCAAATGGACGAAGTGTGCAAGGAAGACAAAGCCTAAGAAAGTTGTGTTTGCACTTGCGTAGGCAGCAGCATCTGTGTGCATACAGCCCCTGTGTGCATAGGGCTACCTTGGGGAAGGGAGAATGCTCCTGGTGACAATATCCACTGCACTGGCACAGTGAGTGCTGGGCTGTGTGCTGGCCAGTGTGACTTGTCACAGGAATCCTGCACATGCCATGGGCCGATGGAGTGACTGCGATTACAGAGGAGGCCCCTTGTGAAGTAGTGCCAGGCTGCAAGTGTGCTATGGATCTGAAGGACTCAGAGCTGTAAATGACTGTGTACCCCACGATGTGCATGTGTGCTCATGCGTCTCCATACTGTCTGCCTTGCTCACGTGTACACGACTCCCTCCTTGGCTCCTTCCTTTTGCATGCACTTTTCCCATCTGCTTTTCTGTCCTCCCAGTTGCTACTGTAGTTTCTTTTTCTCCTTTTGTTTCCTGGACAGCTTAGCTACTTCTCACTTCTCTATGTCCTTCTATTCCTTTTGATAATAATGACATTATAACTTACATACAAGACCCCACAGTCTCTGTTTTGTCCAACAATACCAGGAAAGACTCTTCAAAGCTTGTGTACTGGAGAGAGCAGATTCTCATAATCTCAATGTTGCCTGGACTAGCAGAGGGAAAGGGGTGTGGTTGTACAGTGTGACTTGTACAAAGACCCATGACCGTGTTCCTGTGTCCATTCTGGAGTGCCAGATGTGAAAGTGCAGGTCTCCTGTCTGGTGGAGTAAAGGTCGAAGCCTTGCTGGGGAATTGACCAATTAATCTCTTCTCTCACCTACACTCTCACACAGTCCCTTCCACAGTGCTGTTGGTTTGGCAGTGACATTAAACTGAGGCCACTGGGGGGTTGCATTCTAATCTGCTGTGTTCATGTGCTTAATGCTTCCAGAAACGTTCTCCTTTTCAGCAGTGATTTGAATGTTTGGCCTTTACTGAGAGCAGATGCTTCAGTGGGATGCTGGAGTCTGGTGAGGGGAGAGCAGTATTTCTAGTAACTTGCTGAGGCTGTCTGATTTTGCCTATGCGCTCTTCACTTCTGTTGAAGTGTGACCACTGGTTGCTAGTGCACAGTCTGCAAATACAACAGTGGAAGGGTGGAGGAAGCATATTTTTTTATTACTTTTTCCCTGCCAGAATGGCTAGAGTTTCCTGCAGGGAAGGGCTGGGACGTGGTCTGACTTCTAGAAACTTAGGTTGTTCCTGTTGATTCGGCAAGAGGATGTGTCTCTGCTGTGCTAATCCATCAAAATATCAATAATTCAGACTCTGGTTAGTAAAGGACACTGAAATTGGACAAATTTAAGTTCTCCCCCTGCCCCCCCCCCCCCAAAGACCTTAAAGTAATGAAGAAATATGCCCTCACTTTGACCAGCCATGCTCTGGTTTTATGGTGCCTCCTTGGTAGTGTCATTTTGTCATTTTGGCTCTTTGTCAGAGAAACCTTCCGCCAAGTCTGGTCAAGTAATGCCCAGGCTGTCCTGGAGCGCCCTGTGTGCCTTTGGACTGGGCCAGGAGTAGGCTTGTTTGGAGGTGGAGAGCTGCAGGAGTGTTGGAACTGGGACCCTGGGTGTGCTCCTGATGCAGCCAGGACCACATGCTAGTGTGCTGTGCCATTTGGACTGCACTGGCCCTGCTTTCCCAGGAGCAGCAAGACACATGGTGCTGCTGCGTGCTGTCCCTCAGTGCCTACTCTGCTGGCTTCTCCTCCTGCTAGTTAATATTAGTATTCAGTTTGTGGAACAGGCTATGCAATTAACACAAAGGTATAGTCATTCATCCTGACTGGAGGACTCATGGGATCAGATGTGCTGGGGATAGGAAGCGGAGGCTTTCTGCTGGGAAAGAATGTCACAGCACAGCGGACACAGAAATGAAAAGCTATTAATAATGATCCCGGAACTTCACTTCCATCAGCTGTTTATTTAAAGGTGCTCCGTATTCAAAGCCTCCTGATTTATGTGGGCAATAACACTCGCAGTCCTGGGATCACTTTTTTAAGCAAGGCTAATGGGGTGAAACCATCATACTGCGACAGTGGAGATCAAGCTGGGAAAATGATACTGGAGAGAAAAATAAACTATTGCCTAGATTATCCAGGAGCTATGCTGGGCTTGGAGTCGGTGCAAGCTCCCTGCTTTTCCCATGTTTATTGAGTCTTTTCCTTCCCCTCTTGTTCTTTCTGAATAGCATTTACTGGGCATTGGAGGATACAAAAATTTGATTCTATCAGACAGGATGTTAAAAGCTTCTTGCTTAGTGTCAGTGTGAGTTGTTACCTGTAGCTTGACCACACGTGGTGACTTTGTGGCCTGCCTGGTCTCCTGTGCCAGCAGGACTGGCTGCTCTGGGGAAGAGATGTCCAACTAACTTTTGCTTCACTCTTCCTTGGCTTTTGCCCATGCAGCCTCTGTGCTGGGTCCAGGGATGGAGATGAACCACCCAGGCCAGGGCAGGACAAGGGTGCTGGGTTTTCTCTGGGGAGACTAGTCTCATGCAAGCTCTCCTCTGGGCTTTTTCAGCGTGAGCAAGGGCTGTTCGGTGAGATCAGGAGCTGAGGCGCCTTTGGCATGACCCCCCCAATGCTTCCCTTGTCTCTCAGCAGGACATTTGGGTTACAGCTGCAAGAGGGGATGATGCTGGTTGCTTCCCAGTCCATCCAGTCAGCATATGGGGGCAACCGCAGATTCAGAAGCTCCTGGACCCCAGGCAGTGCTCAGAATGCCTGGTGCCAGCCTTGCCCAGGGGTTTCCCCTGCCCTGGCTCCTGCAGGGAAGTGGGTGGCCCAGTCAGAACTGATGAGCACTTCCTGGTGAGGTGAAATGTGCTTGTATTGCTGAGTTGCGCTGCCAGCAGCTGGGGCACATGTTGCTGTGGATGGGCCAGCTCCCTGGATTCAAGTGGTGTGCGTTATCAGGTGCTGGTTGTGGGGATGGTAATTAGCAGAATGAAGCAAATGATTCCAAATAAATAATATATCTGTCATTAATAACTGAATGCATAATTTAGTCTATGGCTGTTTTCTCTCTGCAAGTTGCTGACGAGGAGGTGGTGATTTTTCAGCCTGTTGTGGGCTGGAGAAGGCCTTTTTGTAGAGCTCCTTGGCAAGTGGAGTACTGAGAGCCACCTGCTTTGAGACTTGGCGTTTATGTTCCAGTTTGTAGATCTCTGGCACAAGAGAGTCCGAGTCCTCTGGCTGTGCTGGCTGAGGGGGAGGCGGACTTTGCTTTGAAGGAGCCTTTCCCTGGATGACCATCCCAATCCTCTGGCTGCTGCAGCTCTCCTGCCCATTCTGAAAAAGACTTTTCAGGACTGGCCCTGTTTCTGTGGTATTGAGATACCTTCCTTTTCCTGTATGGCTGATCTTCATAGAGCAGGAAGGATTGAGATGGAAGCAAACTCTTGCCTGCCAAAGACCTTTAGGCAGGAAGTCACGGCTCAGAAGGTAGAGTTCGGTGCAGTGTGGAGCAGTCCAGGCTGCTGTGGTGCTCCTCCTGCCCAGCTGCAATGTTGATGCCACAGGGGCAGATCTGGTATAGAGTGACAGATTTTGGCAGGATATCATTGCAAACCTGATTTTCCTGTCTGATATCTCATCTCATTTGCAATTCTTAGTTAATGAACTCCTCTGAAAATAAGAAAACATTGGAAGACTTTTCTTAAGTGTGAAAGATTAGACCTAAATTGGCATTAAAGGAGCTAATTACTCCCATTCTTATACCTTTCTGATGGGTCTTCCTGCAGTAGAGCTTATTCTCAGGTGGATAAGCAGCTTGTGGACTTGCATCACCATAGGTTGCTTTCAGGCAGAGGTACCAGCAGCAAAGTGGTGCCTGTTCCTGCATGGGAGAAGGAACGGGGCTTGATAGTCCTGTTGTGCATCAGAGTTGCTCTTCAGAGCTGCAGGAAGAAGCCCTGGTGTGGCTCCTCCTGCTCTTCACTGGTGTCATGCCTGTGACTTTCCTGCTGAGCCAGGTCCAGGCCTCCTTGTGCCCTTGCGCTTCAGCGTGGCTGACCCTCCGCTGACTTGGTGTCTCAGTGTGACAGTGCTGCCATAGGAAGGGACATCCCTGGCATTCTTCATGCTAGAAGGAGAGGCCACGTCTCCTGTCATCAGGACTGAAACATTTCCAGGAATAAAATTGCCAAGAGCATTAAAATGTATACGGAAGAAGAGTGAGTAGCAGCAAGAACTCCACAGGAGTGATGTGTGCCTGCCATAATATGTAAATATGTAATACTCAGTCTGAGTCTGTGCCTGACCTTGAAACTTGAGCAGCAGACTGAAGGAGGCAGTTTTGAACCCTTCTGGCTCAGCAATACCCACTTGTTATTCTCTATAGAAATTTGGGGGACTTACATGGGAGGTGGGAAGTTGCACACAAGAAAGCTGTAAACGCCTTCAATTTTCCATTTAACTACACAATATTGAATGATAAATAATTCATATATCTGCCAAACATTTGATTAAAAGAACCCAATTCCCTTGGCATTTGTCAAGAAGCGAGAATTCCATTTTGTTTTTTACTTTAATTTGTCCTTTAACTCCTTGCAGATACTTGCCTCACTTGGCTGTACCAGCCTTGCTTTTCCTTGACCTATCTGAGACACTACAGTGTTTGTGCCTCTCTTGTCCCTTCTGTGGATTCCCAGGGGGTGATGAAGCTGGTAGAGGACACCCTCCCGCACAGTGAGCAGGGGAGCACTGTGGTCCCAGGGGCCATGCTGTGGGAACCAGCTCTGTTGGTATTGGAGGCTCATGGATCCTCTCTCGTGCTGCACAGTGTTTCTGGCTCTTCATAAAGCAGAGATGTGTAGATGTGTAAAGATGTGAGGCTGTTGGGATGCAATTTCTGACTGTGCAAAGTATGTGTAAGGATTTGGATGCAGCTATTTGGATGCAGCTTTCTGTCTAAATCCTAAGTGCAATGACCTACCCTGAGTTCTGTTTAGACAGTTCTATGGCTCAGTCCAGCCCTTCTGAAGTTTCTTGCGATACCCTTGACCAAGATAGCCTTCTGTTCCCTATAGATTTGTGCCTCCTACATAAGGCCCGTTGGCACCTTATGTCAAGTCACAATTGAACTTGTCGCTTGCTTTTCCTTTCACATTTTATGCTAGTCTGGGACTCGTGGCATTTTTTTTTTTCCCCCAGCCACTGAGGACTTTGATTCTTTTGCTGCCTCTATTAAAGACTGTGCAGGAACCTGAGCTACAGCAGCTTTGCTGTTGGTCTACTCTCTGAAGGAGCTGTCAGTGGGTGCCAGTGGTCGCAGCGCTGGGCGATTGGCAGCTTTACTGTGCAAAGCAAAGTGTAGCCAGGCCCTGTCTAATCTTGGTGCTCAAGTGCCTTTTATTTTACCTTTTTTTTTCCCTTGAGACTTTTCCAGGTGCAGAGGAAAAGAGCAAGTATCCTGTGATTCCTTGAGTTGTCCTTTGGGATCAGCCCTGTCCGTTCCTTGGGCAGGTGGCCAGCCTCCTCATGCACCCGTGCACCAGGGAAATGCGTGGCTGTCCATGGGTGTCCAGTAGGCACTGACTCAGTGTCTACTGTTGTCCGAATGCTGGTCTGGGTGCCCAGACTTGGCTCTGAAGAACCTGACAGCCCTGCCTAGCCAGTCATGCTCCTAATGGCTGTGGTGCTGGTGAGCATGTGAGCACCATGTCCCTGCTGTGCCCCAGTACTGTGCATGGCATGACTCTTGCCAGCCCCTTGGCTTGAAGGAGGCTTCTGCAGGACCTTGGCAGAAGGAATCATGGATGCGCAGAGAATTGCGGGAAGCTGTCTTCCCTTTCACCTCCTCTCAGTTTGTTTTTAAAGGCAAATTAAAGCATTGTATTCACGTAGACAAGGCATGAAAATTCCATATTTGGAAAAGAATTGCTGCAGAGCGAGACCGTTATGGCTGTAAAACCCTCCCCAAGGCAGGCTTTGAGATTTTCTTTGCAATTAATATTTCTTTGAATCTTGGACCAAAGTGTATTTGGAAGAGAAAAAAATGAACTTTGAAAATACCTTCTCTAAACAATACTTGTGCAAGAGCTTTAACAAATATTGTTCCTCCCAGTGTGTCTGATAGCAGAATGTGACTGAGCATGAGAAATGAAAAGGCTGTGAATCGCTCCTTCTCTGACAGTTGCTGCATCCTTTCTGTGAGAATTCCTCAAGGCAGCATCAAAGGGGCAATAGCTAAACTTAAAGCAATGTAAAGAAAGGGAAAAATGGATGTTTAGTCATACAATCCTGAGCATCACGTAGGTAGAAATTCTTCTGGAAAAACAGCTTTGCCTGAGCTGTGTGCAAGTTCATCTAAGAAGGAAAGCAGAATAGGAGGTTCCCTGCTGAGAGAATAATTCCAAGAAAGAAGAAAGAGGAAGCCTAGAGATCTACTTCAAGGACAAGCAAGATTAAACTTTCAGTAAGTACAATGGGCTTCTTGCCCTGTTATCAAAGCTGGGGTTAGGGTGACATTAGTGAGAAAACTTCAATTTATCATTATCTTCCTATGTTGCATGGCTTGGATCAGGGCAGAAGACTTGCTGAAAGGCAGATTACTATCTAGCATTGCTTTGCACTGCCTGGACGTGCACTTGGAATATGTTCATCTGGTAGTGATTACAAAGACCTTTAATGCATAAGTAAAAAACAAAAGTAATTTCAATATCCTCTTTCAAAATCTGCAGTTCTGAATCTCCTGGCCACTTATCTCCAGTATATGTATATGCTATAATGATATGTCATCTAGATTGGTATCTGCAGCCATGTCTATCACTTGTTTGGCAACACGTTCAGCTTTTGGAAAGGCAATAAAATAGTGTCTTATTTATGAGTGCATGTCAGCAGAGGGATGCTATGGGACTACAGAGCTCACAGGGACAGCTTCTCTGGGCTACAGTTCTCCATGACTTTGCATTATTCTAATGCTTCATCCAGCTTAGTATTTTGAGAAGACTGGACCTTATGTGCAAAAATACTGATGGGATCTCCTATGGGATGGGCCTGTGCAGTGCTGTGGCTGTGGTTGTAACCACTCTTGATGTGAGTAGGCTTTGCCCTTGCTGGCACTGATGTGTCTTGCAGACTTAGTCATGCATGGAGATGTACTGCAGCTGAAGAGGCTTTGTGGCAGAGAGTGTATGCCACTGCAGTGGTGCTGAGGGAGCTGGATCAGTGCCTGGACTGTGGTGTGGACCCAGTGTTTACAGCAGCAGACCCTCCTGATAGGGCATATGGCCAGAACTGGAGACTGCCCTGGATATTCCATTGTCCAGCCCAGGTGGGAAACTTTTCTGATTGATACTGTTAAGAAGCTGTGTGCAGGTATGGGGCTGGGGGTGTGTGCAGTGGTCCTGGGTCAGTGCCTTACTGGCATGTGCTTTCAGAGCAGTGTATGGGGTGCTGGACACTTGTATATTAGCTATTTCTTGTGATGAAGCCTAGTCTGGAGCTGACAGAGGCTCATGTCTGGCAAAACTGCCTCCTTTCTCTTTAGATTTTGAGGAGCAGTTCATAAAGGGAAAAAAGTCTGTTTGCATTGTCTTGTCTTACAATATTGAGCAGAGAAAGTGAACTCCAGAGAGCATGATTTCATGACTTAGCCCTAGGCCTACAGATTATGAACCAGCTTAAAGCTTTGCAGCAGCCTTGCCTGTGTTGCCTCCATACAGCAGATCATGGAAGTGTGTGTGCAGCCATACTGCTCCTTTCCTCAGGAAGGGGAGCATTAAGTGGATTTGGGTCCTGTTTTAGAGGATGCAGCTATACACTGTGTGCTGCACTGCAGGTGGCACTAAGGAAGAGTTTGATGAGACAGTTGCAGGCTTTTTGGCACCACTGCCTATGCAACAAGGTCTGTGCAGGGCGCCCAGGGCTGCCAGGGCTTTCAGGGCAGGCAAATGATTAGGGTGAGTGTGGTTAAGGATGAACTGGCACTAGTGAAGTCACAGAGCTGCCGTTTGGTGCCTGCACGTGGTCTCAGCTGCTTCCTTGGGACCAAAACATGCTGCATGCAGATGGTGCTGCTCCTGTGCTGGACTCCCTCACTGATATCTTGCTGCTGGCTGTACTGAAAGAGCTGCCCAAGGCCAACCCTCTGGACATGCTTGGATCACGAGGACTGGGCTGATGGCTGCGGCCTCTTTGGAGGCAATGCAGCCCCTGCCTGGTGGGGAGCTGCTCGGAGTTGGCAGCGCATAGGGCTGTGCAACTGGTGAGGCTCCAGTGATGGGGCGTGTTTTGACCTGCTGGGCAGCCTGGAAGAGCTTTAGTGTGTCCAACACCTGCCCTAGGCCATCCCTGAAGAGGTTGCTCTCTGGCCTGCTGGAAGTAGCACCTCAGCTATGGACCAGGATGAACATGTGCATCTTCCATCTTCCTCTCATGTCTCCTAGGTGCCTCTCCACCTGCCCTGCAGCAGCTCAACTGGGTGTGGAAAGCTAAAGCTGAGCTTCTGGGAGCCTGTCTTGTGCTTGATGGGCTGCCTCCAGGCATCTTCGTTCAAGCAGGCATCGGCTGCCTGGGTGGCAGGTGCTCTTGCCCAACTCTGGAACCAGCATTCAGCTGGGCAGTGTTACAATGTGGAGGTGCAGGGCTGAGGTGCATCTAGCAACACCTCCACTGGGTGCTGCCCCCTGCCAGTGTCCCCCTTGTCTGCACTCCTCCGCACTGGTCTGCGTTTGTGAAATGAAATAAATATTGACACGGACAGGATGCTATTCAATTTATCCTGATCACTGGGCTGCGGTGAGTTCTGACAGAGCAGAGTGTAAAACATAAGCTCAGGATGTAATTTCTACTGTCAACATGATGTACAGTACGACTGTGCCAAGCACGATGAGCAGTGTGGGCTGGCGGGGAGGAGGGGTGAGTGCTGCACCCACACGTGGCAGCGAGGACAGAGGAGCAGGGCAGCAGCACCAGACGGGAGCCCAGCACTCGCATCACAACTCCTGTGCCCTCCTCCAAGCCCTGGCACCACAGCAGCTCCTGCTAGCAATGTGGTGGTCTCTAGCTTGTGTGACAGGGACGTGGTGCAGTGGGCTGCTTGGGAAGGTTTTTAGTGATGTGAGGAGTAAAAACTGAGGGTGAGCAGACACCACTTATCTCTGGTAGTCCTGGCCTGGACATTTGGTCCTCTGGGTGCCTCTGGGGAGCCCCAAATGCTGTGGTGTGTGCCAGCTCTGCACAGGCAAGCAGGAGATCGGATGTGCATGTCCCCAAATGGCTCTGATGCCACAGCCCCCCGGGAGATGAGAACATTGTCCAGTGGCAGCTCTGACCGCCACTGTGGACTAAACTCATGGCAGAGAGAAGCACAGGGCCTAAGGGTGGGGAAGAGCCACACTGCAGCACCAACCCTTGTCACTGACATGAGCTGAACACCGATGTCTGCCAAGGACTGGGCAGATGGACTTTAAAGCTGGGATGGAAGAGCAGCAGGAGGGACATGCCATGCCCCCTGCCTCAGCGAGAGCCTGCAACAGCTCAGCTGAACTTTGGCAGGGTGAGACGGCAGCTGGCAAACAGCATTAGTTCAGATACAGCAATAAGATGAGTAAACTGTTAAGTGCAAAAAGCACCATAATGGCAGAGACTCTAAACAGGGGTTGTGGTTCCCACAGCAACGACAGCCCGTCCGTATGTGCGCAGCGGGGCTCTGCTGAGCAGCGCTTGCAACAGAGCTGAGCAAGTTGCCTTGGGAACTGTGGGCAGGTCTATAGCGCTGGGCATGGTGCTGCTTGAGTACGGCTGGCCTGCTGCCTGGCCTCTGCCCTTGTGGACTCTCCGCCTTCCTTGGGTGGCCGCATTTAAAGTGTCATTTAGTGGTTTATTGACAGCATTTTGGATGCAGTTGGCTTGTATTATATACTGTAATACTGATGAGACTGAGCAGAAGGGCACAGTGTGTGATTCTGGATAACTACCAGTGCCACCCCTGCACATGGTGAGGCAGCTYTCTGCAGACTGCAGAGACTCAGTGTCTTGCTGTGAGTGCTGCTGACTTGGATATTTGGTGGTGCCATGTGGGGCTGGGGAGGTTCTTGCTATCCTCGGAGAGCTGCTCTTGATGTCCTCTGCTGAGCTAGTGTGCAGGGGACAGCTGAGGCTGCATGCAGCTATCTCCCTGCTGTCTCTGGCCCCTGTACCTGAGTTTCTGTATTGACCTCCCCATCACCTCCCTAGGGAGCAGAGCTGGCTGCAAAGCTGTCCTGCCTGTTGGTGGCAGGGCCTTGGACTAGCACTGAGTGGCAGGAGGTGGCAGGGTGGCAGGGAGTGTGCCTTGGGGTGATGCAAGGAGGTTTCTGTAGCTGGTGACAGCCCCCAAGACACTGCTTGTATGGTGGTCCTCGGGCACATGTATGAAGGGACTGTAGGCTAATTTCTGTTTCTGGCAGTTGCTTTTASCAGGTGTAGTTGCCTTGCACAGGGACTTTGTACCTGTCCAGAGGCAGTGCTCGCAAAGTGTGGCAATGCTGCAGGATGCAGCACATGCAGAGGGAGCAAAGATGCACGTCTCCCCTGCAGTTGTGTGAGAAAGGGTGGTCTATTTGTCCCACACTTAGTCCCCATGTGTTGGCCTGAAGCTTTCCTTTGGCATGTGGATTCTGCTGACCAGTTTATTGGCACTTCCTGCTGTCTCCGGAGACTTTCTCCAAAATAACCACAAATTCCTCCAATGTCAGGAAACTGAAGAGATGCTAACCATGGCTGCAGAGCTCAGTATTTTGTGTATATACGCTGTGTATTTGTGTGTGAGGCAAAACATTTTGCTCTGATGCTGGCACAGTAACAGAGCTGCTCCAGGTGGGGCAGCCTCTACTCCTTTGCCCTTTTGTCCATAAGAGTTTAATCAATGAAGGGTGCAGCTGCTTTAGCCCGTGAATCCTTGGGCAGTGAATCCTTGGGGAATGAGATGGGAACAAGCCAGACAACGTCGCCCCCTCTCTGCAGCTTGTCTCACTCCCCCAGAAGCAGTCTCCTGTATTAAGTATTTCATGCTCTTTGATTGCAGACATTCTTACTGGGTTGGCAAGAGCACCTGGCCCCATTGCAGCAGTGGGGAGAACTGATTATGCACAGGGAGATCTGACAGCAGGAAGAGTTTTATTTTCCATTGGCAAAAGCCTTGCATGGTTGGGAGAGACGTCTTAATAACGACAGCCCATTTTGGCGCTGTGCTGCCTCTGTTGAGTGGACTGTGTGTGGGAGAGGCTGGTGTCTGCACTGCAGCTCTTGGCGTAGTGCGCTGCAGCCCTGGTCCTCTGTGGAATGGGGATGGCATGGTGCTTGCATGTGTGAGCTGGCATGAGTGTGCATAGAAGGTGGCATGCGTGCATACAGAACTGGTATGTATACACCCAAATGAGACACAAACTTGAGAGTGAGCATTGGTGGCTGCTCTGGTGGCAACAAAGAGCACTGCTGCGAGGGGGTGAGGGTTAACACTGAGTGCCTGTCCCACCTCTTGGGCTGATCCCCTCCCCAGTTGTTTGCTGTATGCAGCCTATTTCACAGATTTTGTGGTTTCCTCAGTGCTCCAGGTCACGTTGGAACTCAGTCTAGATCCTTTCTGCAAAATACTTTGGCCTCAAGTTTAGCCAAGGGATGAGTCCTTGAACAGCTGCTGCTTCTTTAGCCCATGGCTGCAGGAGTGAGATGCCAGGAAAGTGAGACTGGGTCTGTGGGGGAGAGCAAACAGCTCTTGGTGCAGGTATCTTCTGGAGGGAGCTTTGCCTGTGCCTTGGCCTAGTGCAGTGCAGCCCACATGGTGTCAGTGGCACCCGGTCAGTGGCAATTCTGGACTCATGGTGTAGAGCATGGCCCCCTCATGCCCAGCTGCAGCATGGTGGATGCTTCCTCTGCACCCAGCAGCACTGTGGGGAGGCACCATGTGCCCATGCTGGAGCATTGCTACTCACATCGTCCTGCTAGAGCATGAATCACCAAAGCGATGGGACCTTGGAGTGGACTTGCTACGCTCCTGCTGGTGTCCCCAGTACACCTTGGGCTTGGCTCTGGTGTGGGGCAGCACTGGGTGCGCGGAGCTGCCTCTTGCACCACCACTGATACCTTGGCCTTTTCTAGGCTCCTGGAGATGCTGCCAGCTGCCTTATGCCTGCATGGGTGAACTGTTGGATGATGGCCGTGACACCCATTGGATGGGCAAGGGATCTTCACCAGGCACCAAGATATCCCCCTGCCAAAGACGGGCATCACGAGCGTGAGTGCTACAGGCTGCGGGACCCATTGCCTGGGAGTGCGTGACTGCCATGGCACGGGGGAGCAGCAGCCCCTACAGGTCATGCCACTAGCACTGCTGCAAAGCACTGTGCAGAAGAGCTGCCCCTCACCTCGCAAGTGAGCCTGGTTGGGTGTTGGGCTGCAAACCGCTCTGAACAGAGCGGTGCAGCCTGCTCCTGGGACATGCCAGCTGCAGACTCTGCCCTGGAGACCTGCGTGCAACCTGTGAGACACTGGCACCAAGCACTCCTGCGCTAGCGGCCGAGGACTCAGACACCCCTTGTCACAGATGCAGCTCTAGCCTGCCAGGATGGGAGTTTTGCAGCAGCAGGACATGAAGTGCAGCAGGATGAGGATGTTCTGCATGGACCAGTGAGCCCCACACCACTGGTGTGGACTTTCCTTCTCCTCAAAGAATGTCAGTTGCCTGTCCAAAATCCTCTGTCCATGCAGCCTGTCGGAGTGTGATGGCAGAGGGTCTGCCAGGCTTCCCCTGGGCCATGCTGCTGCTATGCTGTGCTGTGCTGCTGCCAGGGGCCTGGGCCATGCACGCAGAGCTGGAGGGGCTGGAGCTGGGACAACCGGGGGACCCCGCGCTGCTGGCTGGAGGCAGAGTGAAGCGTGGCTGGGTCTGGAACCAGTTCTTCGTGGTGGAAGAGTACACGGGCACAGAGCCACTGTATGTGGGGAAGGTAAGGTGACCTTGGTGGGTCCCTGAAGGGTGAAGGATGTGTGGCAGAGGGTGGGCGGGTGGGGAAGGGGCCTGCATGGAGGCTGCTCACGGGGCAGGTGGAAGAGTGAGGAGAGCACGAGCCCTGTTTCTGCTGGTGTTTGGTCAGGTTGATCCTGCCTTCTGAGGTCTCTTATGGCTCCTCAAGGACTGCGCTTGTAGGGACGGGTTCTGTTGGACTCCCAGGCAACAGTGGCCATTTCTTTGCCAATCTTCCATGCAGAAGGCAGTGGTAGAGCAGGTGTCTTACTCCTGAGTGACATGGAAATCCTGCCCCTGCTCGTGGCAGAGGGGGTTGTTGCGGCATTTCTGCATCTTGGCCCGGCCCGCACAGGGCAGTGTGGAAGATACTCAGCATGTGGTGCCCAAAGGAACTCAGGGTTTTCCGAGTCTGGAGAAGGCTCAAACGTGGGTTGTTGGCCATAGCCCAGACGCGTTTCACTGATGCTTTGTGCCTATTCCAGGCAGCGCTTGAGCGGTGCTGGATGCAGTTACAGCTAATTCACTGCTCCCCCGGGATATGGCCAGGAGCATCCACCCCATCACACTCTAGAGGTAGCTTAGCAACGGGCCGGCTCCGAAGTGAGGCGGGTGCCTGCAGCTAGTCCCTTCCACAACCTTTCTCCACAGTCAGCATGTCACCTGCTGGGCAGGATAACCCAGAGCGCAATTCCCTGTAAATGCCGCTTCAGGGCAAGGAGCCACTGGCCCAGGCAGGGGCTGGCAAGGATGTTCCCTGCTGGTATGACAGAGCCAGGGATGCAAGCCTGGATTGGGGTGTCTACAGCATCACGCATTGCCCCGCTAGTGTCTGAGGCTCTCGCTGGAGCAGCTGCTTTCGCCCTCTGCAGCATCTCTTGTACCTCTCCACGTGCTCTTCGAAGGGCCAATACCATTTCCATAAAATCTGGGCTCTCTAACTAATCCTTCTTCTGAACTGTAATTTCCCTGGAGGCTGCTGTCAGTTTGATGTGGATTTCTTTGGGTTTTTTTAAATAGAATTATGGGGTCAGCACTAGTTACAAACTTCTGCATGTGGACAGATCTATTTTAGATAGAAGAGAGGATTAAAGGGAGAAAAAGCAGATTTAATTAAGTTGCTAATATTTAAAGAAAATTGATGAACTTAGGCTTTATGAGTTGGAGCAAACAGAGTGCGCCGTTATTATGGGCTAGTTTTTGTTTGATTTGCTTTCTTTTTTAGCCCCAGAGTCATTTTTCATTTGTGTATCCATGCTTTCTGTTTAATCGGTTTTAATAAGGAATATGCACCTCTGTTCGCATTTAATTTTGATTTAATGAGTAGGAAGTAATTAACAGCCTCATGAAATTCCTGGCTTTAGCCCTTTAGGACAAGGAAACCACTTTGCCGTTTAGCAGACTGAGCAGGTGGAGGACTTCCATCTCCCGGAAGGCGCTGGCCTCCATGGGCTTGTTCCTAATGGGGAACTGGGTGGTGTGGGCAGAAGTGCCGGGATCCCTGTCCCATCCCCTGGGTGCTGTGCAGCCTGCAGCACCATGCAGAGCCACTATGGTGGAGTGTCTCGCTGACGAGCTGTGTGCATTGCCCTGCACAGGATGTCCCTGGGAGGCGGACAGACCAGCACTCCATGGCATCCCCTGAGATGCCCCTAGCTGGTTACGCTGCCCTCCCCCATGAGCCACTATTTAGCTGACTGGCACAGATTTAGCTCTTTTAATCTTCCCTTGTAAATCAATCTCAGTGTCCCCTTGAGTCCAGGCTCCATTTTTCTTCCTCGCTTTCCAGTTTGTGGGGATGCTGGTATCTGCTTCAATGCCCTTGATGCAACATGTGAGGAAGATGTCCTGCAAGCCCACCAGGGATGGGGGAAGTGCTGGGGCTACCTCTAGGTTCCCTCTCATTACCATTAGGGAGGTGCAAGGGTCTGTAGATTCTGCAGCACGGAGCAGCTGCTCCTTCTTTTCAGGGAACTCCATCCTGCTGAAGCAAGAATGAGGCTGGGGGCTGCAGCACAGAGTGGTGGAAGGGCAGCATGGGGTCTCAATGTGCACTGGCAGATGACAGCTGCTTCCCTGGGGGGTGTGATGCAAAATGAATCAGTCTGCCTACTGTGGGGCGCCTTATTCCTGAAATAAATACATAAACTGTATCTAACAAGACAAATATAATGAAGGTCTTGTAAAAAGAGGCAGCTCCGGTATAAATTCTTGCTTGTGGAGCTGTGTGTCTGAAAGGTGGATTATGGAATGGCAGTTTAGAAGATTGAATGGCCCATAAACATTTTCATATTTCATTAGCCGATTAATGGACTTTTTTTATTTTTTTTTCTTTTGGCAACTTTGCTGATTCTAAGCAGAAAGCACGGAGAGCAAGCAAAGGCAGCTGACAAAGCCTTTCCAGGACTGGTCCCCTTATGGATGGTCCCAATTAGCACCACACTGCTCTGTCAAATGCATTCAGCCTGTCCAGTTACTCTTAATAGATTTCTCATAAGTGGCTGGATTGCAAAAACCTCATAACTCAGTTTAATGCCACCAATAAAATGATCAGTGGACACTTGGCCTGGCTTCCACTCAGCATCTTGTCCATGAGGAGCTGCTGTTTACCCTTTCTTTCCCTCATTTCAAATGCTGTGTTAATTGGGAAACTGCAAGGGAAATGGCTATGGAAGCATTTCCTAGGGCTGTGTCTGTCCTGAGTGCAGATTTGGAACCCATCGGCCCCGGGCAGGACATGTTGTAAGCACATGACGTCTTGGGCAGGTCAGAGGGGCCTCTTGTGCTGTGGGACACCAGAGGCATGGGGTTCCCTGTGTGGCACCTCTGGCCCTGGACATGGTGGGTTTGTCCATCTGCGTGGGATGCAGGTGGCAGCGGCACTGGTTAGGGCTCCTTGCACCAGCCCTGGTGCTGCAACACTCTGCCTCTTTCCCACAGATCCACTCGGACTCGGATGAAGGTGACGGCTCCATCAAGTACACCATCTCCGGGGAGGGCGCAGGCACCATCTTCCTCATCGACGAGATCACGGGTGACATCCACGCCACTGAGCGCCTGGACCGGGAGCAGAAGACCTTCTATACACTGCGGGCACAGGCGCGCGACCGGCAAACAGATCAGCTGCTGGAGCCTGAGTCAGAGTTCATCATCAAGGTGCAGGACATCAATGACAGTGAGCCTCGCTTCCTTGAGGGGCCCTACATTGGCAGCGTGGCTGAGCTCTCCCCTGTCGGTAGGTGCGGGTGTCCATGCCCCTGTTGTGCTGTGCATGCTGCTGAGTCGCCGCAAATCCCTGACTGGGCAGCAAGGAAGGAAGAGTAAATAAGGGGGCTTAGAGGAAACAAGTGGATAAATCCTCTGAGCTGATTGCAGACTGCAGCTGAAGCGCGGGGCCAGGCTGAGGAGACGCCAGCTGTCATGTACTACAGCAGTGGGAGGGCAACCGGATGATGGAGGACCACTGGAGGACCAACTTGGGCTGTCCCACCTCTCTTGTGGCTGCATGATGCCCATTGACTCTGCAGCACTGTGAGCTTTCACTGCCTGCTGAGATTGGGGGATTTGTGTTGCATGTGATGGCAGAGCAGTTTCCCCCTCCCCACTGAGGCATCCCAAGCTCCCCCCAGGGCTTTAGAGCTCCCCTTCCTCCTCCTTTCCTCTGTTCAAATCCTCTCCCACCTTGAGTGGCAGCCATGTGCTCCCAGGGAAATGAAAGCCAGTGTGTGGGCAGCAAAACAGGAGGCATCCCGTTCCCAAAGGGAAGAAAGAAATTAAATTAATCTATTTTGCTTGAACAACTTCTAAAAAGACATGAATTCTCAACTTGGGGTATTAGACAAGGATCCAAATTCTTTGAAAATCGCTAACAATTATGGAGCTGCCTGATCAGACTGATGTGAACAAGACATATCAAAGGACACAGTGTCTATGTGAAATGGGAGATCAGAGGGAGAAAGAAACACGGTTTCAGAACATGAAAGTGGGCAATTCCTGCAAATTAAAATACTCAGAAATTAAAAGTAAAGAGAAGTGTTGCGAACGGTGTGGGATATGATTCCAAGCTGTGCACTCGCAGCAGGAATTGCTTTTCATGTGCCAGGGTGAGCTCTGACTGCTGGGCCTGTGCTTGCAGTGGGGCTGCCTGCAGCCTGGGCAGCCCAGGCAACCAGGGGCTGCTCATCTGTGGCCTAGCCCGATGGGAACAGGTGACAGGAAGGGAGAGCCTCGCGCAGTTCTTCAAAGGCTGGGGACCACAGGGCAGCAACATGCATGCTCAGCTGGAGGCTGCTGCTCACTGCTTCTGCAGGGCCCCATCAGCAGAGGGAGCTGCGTGAGACAGATCCTGGGAGCAGGATGTCCTCCAGCTTGAAGCATGTCTGCAGGGAGCTGTTGTTTGCTCCCGGTCTCTTTTGCTCTGCAGCCCTGCCTCACAAGCAAGGGTGATCTGCCTCCTCCTCCTTCCATGCTCCTACATCCCATCTCTAGCTCAGACTCATGTCTAGGGCTGGGAAGTGAGTGGTTTTCGTCTTGCTTGCGATAGCTGTCAGCTGCAGTTCTTCAGTCCCTGCTAGCAGCAAAGTCCCAGTCTCAGGAGCTGGGTGCCTTCCTGGAGCACAGAGAGGAGTAAAACAAATGTGGCCAGATCAGCTCAGTGACAGTAAGAACAGATCAAAGGACATTATTTGCATAATGAAGGAGTGCTAATTGGGAGGGAAAGTCATTTGATTTCCCAGTGTCTAAATGAAAATGACAAGTAATGAGAGAACTGCTCAAACTCTTGCTGAGTAGCTGAGACTGCTCTGCCCTAGGGCCAGGACAGCCTGTTTGGATAGTGACAGCATACATGCTGCTTGAGTTAGAGAATAGTTCTGTTAGGGTGGACTGAAGGTCTCTCTCTTTCAGGATCTTGTCCTGACAGTGGTCAAAGAGTAGGTGCTCACGGGTGCATTAGGAACAGGCTAAGCATTTATGATGCCAGACAGCAGTCAACTTCAGTTTGGAAATTTACTGAGCAATATTTGCATTTCATAGGTTCAGTGAACATCAGTGTCGTTGTCTTTTGTGAACTTACCCACATTCACCTTAAATATCTGCAAATGGGAAAGGAAAAGTTTGCAAGAGGAGAATTAGAACCGCAGAGAAGATGGGACAGAAACCGCTAGGGATGCAGCCAGCTGTCTGGGAGCTGCAGGGGCTTCACCTTGTAACAGGAGATGCTAAAATTAGCTGTGTTTTGGTCTCCCTTGCAGAGCTCCCAGGGGTCTGCTCAGCAGCAGTCTGCCGCACATGGGCGTGAGCATCCGCTATGCTGCCTCCTGCATGAGTTCCGCTGGTTGTGCTGAGCAGATGCTGCAGGTCTGAGCTCGTGTTGGACTGGATGTGGAGCTGGCAGCAACGGATGTGGTGGGGAAACGTGCGTCCTTTCATCAGTACCATGTTCCTCCCTTGCTGCATTTGCTCTCCTTATTTTCGTGTAGCATCAAGTCCAGATTAGAGATGATCTGACTGTGCAGACAGAACCTTAGGGTCAAGCTCCGACTCCAGCACAAAGCTGGCTGAAAGCAGAAGTGATTATTGTGAAGAGAAATTGTTTAATCTCCACACTGGAAATAGAAAGACTTTGTTTAACAAGCAGCCAGAACATTCATAGGCAGCCTGATGGGTAGATTTTTTAACAGAAAGTACTAAAGTTGGAGTGCATATTTGGGAGGGACTGGGTTAGCGAGCAGTCTGAAGCCAGCATGGCCTTACCTGCTAGCTCTCGTGGGACTCCCCCACCCTACCCCCTCGACCCTTCTGCGCTGTGCTCTGTATGATGGTGCAAGCTCCGAATCTGCACACTGGAGTTCTTGTTGCACTCTCTCCTCCAGAGGCAGAGCCCCCATGGATTGGGTTTTCTCTCCTACACCTTACTTGCTTGGTGCTGGGGAGTGCAAAGATGTCTCTTTTAGTGGGTTTCTCTGCCAGACCTCCCAGAGGATACTTCTGTCATGTATGTGTGACTGCCACAGCCAGATTAGCTCCCTCAAGTTTGTCCTGAGGGGTGTGAGAGCTCTGCAGTGAATTCCCTCTGGGTCTGGCCTGGCTTTCTACCAAGTTAGAATGTTCCTGAGACTGCAGGAAGCTCATTTCTGCTCCAGTAATTTTTAAGCTGCTCTGGTTTGTTTTCCTCCCTGGTGTTCTGCCTGCCTGCTTCTGGGGTGCACCAAATGCTGTGTGAAGGCTGACAACTTGGTAGTTTGTGAAGTCTGAGCAGCCACTGCTGTGGCACCCAGACCCTGAGCTGGGAGCCCCAAGCTCTGGCACCAGTCTGGGATGCATGGCTTGGCCTGACAACATACTACTCTGAGTCCTCTGTTCTGCAGTGATGAAATTACCCATAGAATTGGCAAAAGACTTGCACAGAAAGGTGATGCCTGGCTCTGAGCAGAGGTGGAGAGGCCTTCAATTCAGGACAGTGCCCTAAGCCTCTGAGCAAGTACTAGAAGTGGCCCTAGCTGCTGTCCCCTGCAGGAGCACAGCTGCTCGGGCTGAGTTCAGGTTTGTTAGGATTTTCCCTACTTGAGAAAAGTGCTCGGCCTCATCAGAGAAATAGGAGGGGGCACTAGGCTGGTGCTGCCCACTGTTGCAGATTTTACTTGCTTCCTTTCAGGATCAGCACTAGGCAATGCTGCTGCTTCTGCAAGGTCTCTGCTCCTTGCTGAGCTGAGGGCATCCCTGTATGTTTGCCTGTCAGCCACTGACTCTGCTCTATGTGCAAGATGTTGGAGTGTATCTGTATTTGGAGTCATTTCAGGATCCTGTTCAGGGCTCTATGCTGGGAGGCTGCTCTGAGGGGTGTTGTGCTGGCTGCAGCTCGGAGGTGGTTTGGAAAGAGGTGGGAGGCCCTGGCATTTGCTGAGAAAGGTGTTGGAGCTGCAGGTGAAGAGGTGACAGCCAAAGCCAATGCACATTGTCTGCTGCTGCTTGTTTACCTCCTTGCTGGCCTTTAGCCTGGCTGTATTTCTGTCCCTAGGGAAGTGACCAATTCCTTTGGCTTGTTTGGCTCTCTGCAGGGTCTCTTTGCTCTTGACTATGTTTAGAGTTTGCCTGTTGACATTTATTTTAGCTAAAATGGTCCGGAGTGAGTGGCATAGTAAGTGGTCTGTAGCCATTAGCCTTCTGTGTACAGATGGAAGCTGCCTCTGGTAGGAAACTGGCACCTGAGGGAGCTTTTGGAAAGTGTGGGAGCCAAGCAGAGCGCAGTGTGATTCCAGCCAGCTGTGCCTGCAGCCACTGCATGCCAGGCATGGTGCTGCTCCAGCCCTGCATGGCTCTGTTCTGTCCACACCAAGGTGCTAGAGCAGATCACCCTGGGAGGCTCGGGGCAGCAGTGCACAGCCCCGGTGGGTGGTGGCAGGTGTGGTCTGTGCCCTGCCCAGAGCCTGCTGCAAAAGTGCGGGTCAGCAGCTGGTCTGCTTCCCACCGAGAGTGCTGCTGGAGACCAGGGTCTCAGCCCTGTGCCACAGGGGAAAATGCTCTTTGATCTGCTCTGCTGGACTGCCCCTTTGCAGGAGAGTAGAAGGCAGAGTCGGCCAACCTCGTAATTTTTATGTAAAATTGTTGATTATCTCTGGTTCCTTGAGGTCAGCTGGCAGGAGAAGGGGAGGGAAGGGAAACAAGGTCTTTATTTCTCTTCTCATATCTGAACATTTCTATGGATATGAGCTCAGGATTCCTTGTTAAAGGRTGTGGGTTATGCAGCACATGATGTTTAGATTTTATTTATTGCATCTTTTATGGCTGAGGCAGTTGCCAGGAAAGTGCTGTACAGGCTGTACTTGGTGGGCAGCACTGTGTTTGGAGAGCAGGAACTAATGACAGAGCTGGCGTGGGAGCTGGTGTTGCGGGGTTCTGTCTTGGTAGGAGGAGGGGGCAAGGCCTTAGTGGTAAACTAGAATCTAACATCCTGGAAGTGGGATCCTGGATTGCTGAGGTCTGGGGGGCCATGAGCAAGCTGCACCACGATGCACCGGTGTGTGCAAAGGGGATTCTTGATGGCTGTCTGCCCAGTGCAAGAGCAGCAGGGAAGGGCAGGCTGCTCTTCATGCCAGGTTGGTGGCTTCGGCGGGGGCAACGCATGATGCACGTGCCTGGCTGCCCTGCTCGTCCAGCCACTCGGCCTCCCTGCGCTGTGCAGCTTTCTGTGCCAGCAGCTGAAGTGCTGTGAGGCACGGCCTGAAATTGGGCACAAGACCTGCCTGTCTGGCACACATCCTGCCTTCCCACCTGTGCACCGATGTGGAGCATTCAACTGAATGCAACATGAAGCATCGCTGTCTCGCAGGGAAGGATTAGTGGGAAAACTGTGTAGCACCTCAGGAGAATGCATCTGTGGAAAGGTGCAGTGCAAAGCCTCGTGCGCACTTGGCCGTCACCTTTGGGTGACACTTGCAGGGTGATGGCACGGTTGTGTCTGGCATGGAGGGCCTCCTATCAACCCCTCTCTCATCTGCTTGCTATTGGTCTTCCTGGAAGCTTGCTGGGCCTTGGGGTGGGGATTGCAGTGCAGGTCTTGTGCAGGGCATCTGGGACTGCATGGGAGCAGGACCCTGCAGAGTCTTGAGGAGGTGAGGAGGAGGCAAGGTCAACATGTGGATGCACAGCCTTGCTAAGAACAAGGTTACTGGCAAGGCAGGAGGCTAGTGCTGTCTCAGCATAGGAGAGCTATGCCTGGCTTCTTTCACTGAAAACAATAGAGCATGAACAAGTCAACTTGAGCCAGCTTGTTGCTGCACACTGAGGGGGGATTCTTATGTTATCAGCAGAGCTGTATCTCTGAGAAGATGGCCAGGAAGGATGAAAAGCAGCCATGGTAACAGCTTGCTACTTTTCCAGTGAAAGCCCTTTCTGGCATTCTGGATTGTGGGGGAGCACATGTATCCCTCCTGCTGGCAGCTTCACCGTTAGCTCTGCTGCTTCGTGTCTGCAGTGTTAGCCCAGTGGGCTGCTGCAGAATTGCCCTGGTCTCCTGGACCCCCTGCTACCTGGCCTGGCTATGAGCTTGGGTCTGGAGAGGGGACATAGAAAGGCACAAAGACCAGTTTAACCAGTTTTCTTCATTTTCCCTCTGGGTGGTTCCAGCTCCCTTCCAGTCCCAGTAAGAGCAGGGACCAGAGATTTCTGGCTTACTTTCGCGTGGCCCACTGCAGCATGTGGGAGTGTGATGATTCTTGGCTCATGTGCTGGTAGCTAGAAATAAGCTCAGCTCTAGACTGTCCATGACACAGGTTCAGTTTTGGCCAGCTGTGAGGTTATTCTTTGTATATAGTTTAGGAGGGGGCTGGGCCTCAGCCTGGTACTGCTGGTCCTCACCTGGTGTCATAGCAGCCCTGAAAGATGCTGGAGACAGGGAGGAGTAGCTGGAGCTAGCTGTGAAATACTGTGTCCTGGCTCCTTCCATTCAGGCTGGTCGTCTCTGAGGCACAATCTTCCTCTCAACTGCAGCTGCTTTTGTGAGATCTCGTTCTTTATAAAAATCACTGCCTTGTCAGCTTGTGACTGTGATACTGTCTTCCAGACAGGACTTTGACGATTGGTTTGATATTTGCTATGAGCAATTTGGGGTTCATTTCCCCCATCCTGCATCTCCCTCATCCTACAGCTGCTTCTGGGCCAGAATGCTCTGAATTTATAGCTGGATAGAGCCAGAGGTGGGACTGGGCAGCTGATCCCCCACAGGCCTGTGGCCACAGCATCTCTATCCAGGGATACCTGGAGGCAGGAGTAGACTTCCCCTCCTTCCTCCCCTTCCTGCTCCTGTAGCTCTCAGGCCCTCTGCTCCTGGCCCCATTCTCATGTTCTGGGTCCTGCTTTTTGTCAAATTGAACATGATGTCAAATTAAAACCATCACAGGAACAGTCAGAGTGAAGCACTCAGTTTAATGAGGCAGTGTTGAAAATCAATAACTTAATTGCAGCTGTTTGATGGACTTTTATCCAATTTATAGTTCTCCTGCCCTGCTACGTGTAGAGCGTGAGGACGTGGTGCTGTTTCTTGCTCTGGGCAGGAGACAGGTTCACTGCTTTTGGTCTCCAGCAGCTCACTGTCTGCCATACAGGTGGAGCTGGGAGCAGGTCCTGGCCCACAGGYCCCTCTGTGGGATAGAGGTGTCTGCATGACTTCTGACTGTCAGAGAAGAGGCAGGCTGGTGAGCAAGCCTTGTCCCTGGGCCCTTCTCATCAGCAGAGATGGTCCCCAGGTCACCAGAATGGGCATCCTCTGCTGAGAGAGTCCTGCTCTGTGAGCAGTTGAGACCCAACTTGTGGCTGGTTCATCCTGACACAATGGGACAAAAGGGGGTTTGTGGTCATGTTTTGGGATACCTGGTGCCTGGGTCTCTGGGGGAGATGTTGCTGCACTTGCACACAGCTATTTGCTCACTTTCATGGGTGAACACATGCTGTCAGAGTTTACCCCTGCTTGCCTATTCTGACAGCCCTTGGCCCCTGGGTTTATGCTATTGCTTCTTTCCTGGTTTTATGTTTTCCTCTTGTTCCTGCTGCAGGCACATCTGTGATGCAAGTGATGGCATCTGATGCTGACGACCCCACTTATGGGAGCAGTGCTCGGGTGGTCTACAGCGTACTGGAGGGTGAGCAGCACTTCACTGTGGACAGTAAAACAGGTGAGCAGCTTCCAGCAGGCACCAGGGGATGGACAGGGCAGAGGCAGCAGGAGAGCAGACCCTGGCCTTGAACCTGCACCTCCACACTTGATGTTTGTGCTGGGGTCCTGCCCTGCACGCTTGTGCCACCGGCATTGCTAAGCATTGAAGAGAGAGCGCTGAGCTCTGGGAGCTGCTGTCCACTGCGTGCAGTGCCCTTGTAGAAGTGCCTGCAGTGAGATCTGCTCCCAGCCTGGGTGCCCTATTCCACCACCCTCCGTAGCTCTTTGCTCATTGCCAGGAGCAAAGATGTGCCTGCAATAAGCACATAAAATCTGCATGTGAAAGATTTAAATACTACCAGAGGGCTCTTACCAAGGACTGCATTGTTATCACCAAGGCTTTGATTAAAGGTAACACTTTAAATTAAGGATTGGTTTATAAATGTTCTATTAATATTTAATGAAAGAACAGTAGAAACTGTTCTATTCCTTAATAACTCATAATAGAGCCTGTTGTAAAATGCAACTGTAATAAATCTCAAGCAGATGATGCTCTTGACTGGTTAGAGTAGACCATAACCAGGAGGTGCTGGGGTATATATTCTCCTTGCCTCCCAGGAGTGTGACTCTCATTACCTTTATGGGAGCCTTGCAAGCTTGCTAGGGAGGGAAGACACTCAAGTGCTAATATGAGGTATTTAAAGCACAAAGCATGCAGTAAAGTACCCATAGTTTAATGAATAGTTGTGGAAGGACAAGCTGACTGGGTTGCTGCAGTCCTTTTTGGAAAGTGGGGTGGGTGAAGTACCCTCACTCTCTGATGAGCAGTGGTGCTACAGGAACCTCGCCTGAATGCCAAATCTGCCAGACTGGCCTTTGTCTGTGCTAGTAGTGATTTTTCCGGTATATATTTATGTAAGTAAGAATGAAATGAATTCAGAGGCCCTGGGGTAAGGAGACTGGGGAAGGTATGTGTGCCTGAGCCTTTGTATCTGTGTGAAACCATGTGTTTCCTGATGTGTGCAGGTGAGTAGGTCACTGCTCAGCCTGTCACCAGTCCTGCTGCTGCTGGAGGAAGGCTTGAATCTGGGGCAGCTTCTGGGCACAGTTGGCACCCATGCGGAGTACCTAATGGAACACACCATTTTCTGGCCATAGGCTGGCGCTGGGCAGAGGGGATGCATGAAAGCAGGCTGCACCACTCTGCCTGGCCTGGGGCTGCCCTGCAGCCGTCTGTGCTTTCTGCTCAGATCTGCATTGTTTTATGTTAAATGAGGGCAGTAGGGAGTGACAGGGTAAGCATTGAAAATTCACATCCGGGTGAGATCTTGTTAGTCTGAGACTCTGTGTGAGTGGAAGCCTAGAAATCGGCTGCCAGGATGAGGAGGTGCCACCAAGAGCGCATGCAAGCCAAGACATGCTGAAGCTGGGCTTCCTGCAACAACATTAATGTCTGTATTAGGACATAAACTAAAATGTGCCCCATGAACTGTGCTGCAAGTTACTGTTGCTCTGTGGATCCAGGCTTCTTGATTTCTTGACTTCTTGGGTCTTAATTCTCAAGCTGCTTGTTCCTTATGCAAGGACCTAGCATGATTTGCTTGTAATGCACAAAAGTGAAACTGCTGACAGGCTGCAGAGGAGCCTCGACCCCTCTAAAGCAGGTCTGTGTGTGGGATATCCAGCTGTTGGGCTGTGTTGGAGCACCACTGCAACCTGCAGTCTCCCTGTGCTCCGGGAGCAGCCTGCAGACCTGCCGGCGTGGTGGGACACTGCTGCAGCCTGTCCCAAGGGCTGCACTCTAGGCAGAGCCAGCCCAGGCGGATGAGCTGCTGGAGGCAGCAGGCACAGAGCTCCTTCAACCCCCTCCTGCCTTGGTGGCAGACAGTTAACAGAGCAACCACTGGAGCAAACCCCATCCCACTCCCCCTGTGCACTTGAATAGATTTTTGTGCTGTACTGGAATCCTGATCTGGCCCCCAGGAGGCCCAGCTTCTGCCCTAATCATAAGGTTTAATTATCCATAGCAGCAGCATAACTCTTGGAGCCACTGTTGTTATTAATGGCCATAAAAAGAACCATAAAAACCTGGTGTGTTACGTTTCTTGTAATATATGATAATGATATAATATGTGATAATGAAGAAACATTCCTTTCTCTCTTTTAGCTTTGACCTGCATTTTGCCTGTTTTTGCATATGCATGTGTTCCTTGTAGCCCAGCTAAACCCATAACTCCTTCCAGCTTAGATTCTTCACTTTTTTAACTGTTCTTTTGCATTGTTTGTTGTAGTGCAGGTGTTGCCTGAATGTGGCATGCACTGTGGTTGCTTAGTCTGTCCTCCAGTCTTGGCTGTTGCTAGCTGTAGTATTCAGCTGAGATTTTGGACTAGGTAGAACTTCCAAAGGCAGGATCCAAACTGCACAGCCAGAAGGGCATGCTGCATGTAAGTCCTGGGTGTAGAAAAAATGGAGTAGGGCTCTGTTCAGAGCTGCACAGCAAAAGGACACAAAATGCAGCAAGAGAAGTAACTATTGGACATAAGGAGAATATTCTTTACCACAGAAGTGCTACATCTCTGTCCTTGGAGATGGTCAAAATCCAGCTGGGCATGATCTGGAGTAGTTGGATCTGCTGTTAAAGATGGCCTGTTCTGAACTGTGGTTAGACAAGAGATCTCTCGAGGCTCTTCCATATATGCAAGTCCCTTACTGCCGTGGCTTTGCACTCTGCTAGTGGGGGGGCGTGATGATTGTGACTCCCCTCAATTAGAATGTGCTTTGTCTGGAGAGTGTCCAAGGATGTGGGCTTGGGAGCTAGAGGTATCTAAAAGCAGAGTAAGCCCTTAATGATGGGATTCTTGGAAGGCAATTACCTGCTGAGCACTTTGTCCAGCTTTATTTTTATAAGCCAAGAGTGTCTGCTGTTGAGCAGATTTGCTGGTATTTGTATAATGCTGTGAGTGTCCCCTTGCCTGGTAATTACACTCTGATTAATCTGGATCATGCTGGAAAACCACATGTGCCTTGTACCAGAGGGGATGCCATCATGTGTATGTATTATTCAGCTATAACAGATGCTGGCAAGAAGTAGGAAGACAAGTCTGAGTTGGAGATTGTTCTTGCTGTGCTGGCACTGTCCAGGAAGGGCAGAGTTTTATTTTTCTGGTTATTATTTATTTTTCTAGTTGGAAGGAAGGTGAATTTATGCATCTTGAGAGATGGTGGCATAAACTTCTGTGTTCTACCCAGAGCTGTGCAGGTCACTCCCTGCCTCTTCTGTCTCTGCACCAGAAGGGATTTGTCAACATTTTCTACTGCTTTTGCAGAATTCCTGGGGCTCAGGTCTGGGAGCAGAGGCTCATCTGGCTCCAGGAGATGAGATCATGTGGTTTTGCAGCCGTTTGTGTTGAGCCTTACGGCTCTGTGAATGACGAGTCAGTGTGGAGCAGGTTTGATTTGCTGAGGCCATGACCCTCAAAGCTATAGCCTGGGGTGGCCTGTGTGGCTTCAGAGGGAATGACTGCCTGGGTGACAGTCCTGATGGACTCGCAGAGGCTTGGGACAGGGAGTGGTTTGTGTGAGGCTCCTGCTTTTCTGGGATGCACATCTGTGCAGGAGGTGGTGTCTGCTGCCAGGCTGCTCTGGGCTGAGAATGGTCTTGTGTCCCCGTGTGCTGGAAGAGCCACAAGCAGCAGCTGGGACTCAGCCACATGCTCTGCTTGAGCTGCGTTGCCTGGATGTGCCCCAGGGACAGATGACCTTGGAGGTGCTCTGGGAAGTGCCTTAGCACTCTGCTCCCTTCTGGCGTGGGGTATTACAAGCTATATTGTTATGAGTTGCTTGGTTATGTCATTACAGCCTTATTGAATACATGAGCTTTATCCCACTCATCCCAATTCATCACTATTGTGCTGACATGAATAATTTTAATTATAAAATGCTTCTGCCCCTGTTAATTAGCAGAATTGCTTAAATTTCTGTGAGATAGTTCTTGATCAAGAACTAACAATTTTATGTTCGTAGCAATGTCACAGGAGAAGCCTGTGAACACAATCAGCTGGGGCCATCCCTGTGCAATTCCAGCCACAGGGTCCTTGTGCAGGGCCCTGCCTGCCTTCCCTGGGCTACATCTCACAAGGACATGTACTGGAGGTGCCTGCACGTGTCGCTGCAACATTGCAACCTGTGTGGACTGGGTGGGCTAAGGCTCCTGATGCTGTAACTTGTGAGCAGCCCTGGGAAAGCAGAGGAGCCTGCACAAACCTTGGCCCCACCACAGGGTACCCAGTACCTCTGACTGCCCTAAGGGGCTGTGATGTTCCCTCAGAGAGGAGTTCTGCAGTACTGGGAGCACAGACCTGCATGAATGATGGACTGGGGCTCTGAGCCACCCCAGCCTGTGAAGCTGGAAGTGTAGGAAGGGCAGGGCACAAGACTGAGCTTCCTGGTTCTTGGGACTGAAGGAAGTGAGAGTCCAGGTAATTGCAGAGCTAGAATGACAGAGGAGCCAAGGGAAATGGGTGAAATGGTGCCTATCCACAACAGCCAGGAAGCTGCAGGGATCTGAAACAGTGGTGATGTTTCTATAATAAATCCTAACAATAATAATTGCTGGAATAATTGCTAGTCTCAGAAAGCAAGAAGAGATAAATGTCTTCAGAACAGTGCTGCCAGCTTCTGCTGCACCTGTAATGTTATGAAAAGGAGAAGAATTTCCCTGTTCCTCCCAGCTCCCATTGAGCTCCAGCACTGGTGGGGCCGAGGTGGAAAAGGTCACTCTAAACGAGTGCAGAGATGGTGGCAGACTGGTGTCTTGGAGCCTCTGGATGTGTCCCTGAAGCCTCATCTTCCCTCCCTGCAGCTGCCATTGCAGGAGGGGACTCTGGCTGGTGCAGGGGCTGCTCTGCTGCTTGCAGGCTGTGCTGGGCCTTTCTAGATGAGTCTGCGCAGAACCCACTGCTCTGGCCACCTGCCAAGGTCTAGCATCACTCATGCTCTTGTGGGTGCCTGGTAGCACTGGGGTGATGCTCGGGTGTCTGGGCACAGGAGCAGCTCCACGTCAGAGCTCTGCGCTGGAGCCCTGTATGCCGCAGCAGGGCAACTCCGTGTGACCTCTTCCCTAGTGCCAGGCAGGACTGTGGATAGAAAAAAAGCAAAGACAGAAGTTTGTTGCTCACAGCAGAGAAGGGAGAGCTGGTAGTTAAGCAGAAAAGCCTGCAAGAGCAAACAACTGCAAGGAAAAGAAAACTGTCTGAATATGTGGGAGACTGAAAGTGAGCTGGAGAGGACTTCAAAGTGATTCCTAGCTGATTTGGGATGTTTCCAGGTAATGTGGAGTGGGAATGTGCTACTAATGACCCCATGTTCATATTGCTGTATGGTTGCTGTGCATGGTGCCACCCAGGGCAGAGTTGTCTCTGTTTGTGGCCAGACATTTGGTCTCCGCTTTGTTCTTATGCAAATGGATCTGCCCTAACTGACAGAGAAGTCACAACCTGTACCCTTCAAGGAGCTTTTTTCTGGACTTTATAATGCTTTTCTCTTTGTTTTATATTCCTTTGGTTTTTTTTTTTTTTTTTTTTTTTTAAATCCTAGTCATTCTTTCAAGCTCAGGTAGCTAAAGACTCTTCTGTTTTGCTATTCTCCTTCATAAAGAGAATATTTAGTGTCATACCTTTAGTTAAGCTTTGTGGTCTCAATAAATAAATAAATAAATWAATTAATTAATTAATAAAAGTGGCATCCTCAGCCCTTCACTTGGCCCTTTTGTAGCATCTCTGGCCAGCTTGTCTTAGATGGACCCTGGAGAGTAGGGGTCTTTGTGCAGAGACATCTTTAGGATGGCCTGCAGATCTTGGGGGTTGAGTGGGTGCAGACTGGCAGGGCCAGATCCACCCCATGTTCCCTGCCTGCTCCAGTGTGAGTGGTCACGCTATGCCATGGGGGCCTCGAGCCACTGCATCCTCTGTGAACCTTGCCTGAGTGGTGAGAAGAGCGGGGCTACTGCAGCCTTGTGCTGGCACACGCCATGGCTCAGCGTGGGTTCTTGCACTCCCATGCAGACTCGTAGCTGTGTTCAATGGGCACTCAGCGACACACTTGTGCTCACACTGTCCTCTGCTTTGCAGGTGTTATCCGGACAGCAGTGCCTGACCTAGACCGTGAGACACGGGACCGATATGAGGTGGTGATCCGAGCCACAGACATGGCGGGACAGCTGGGTGGCCTATCGGGATCCACCACGGTCACCATTGTGGTCACTGATGTCAATGACAACCCACCACGCTTCCCGCAGAGTGAGTCCTGGCGCTGATTGTGCTGCTGTGGATGAGGATGGTGCCCCAGGCCTCGTGGGTAGTGGGGTGCAGGGAGCCCCCAAGGGTCTGGAGGGTCATCTGGCCCCATGGCACAGCAACCCTGGTCCTGGGGATGCTCCTGCCAGCAGCACCCACCACCACAGCACCTGGCCCAGCAGTGGTGAGGGCAGCCACCCCAGCCAAAGCCCTCATGCCCTCTGGGCATGCGCCTGCTCCCCGTTATGGCCCAGGGGCTGCAGGGCTGTGAGGAGAACAAGGCCAGCCCTTCCCGCTCCCCAGTCCTTCCAAGCAACGCAGGAAAGAACACAAGTCTGAGAGGCTTCAGCAGCACCTGATTCATCTCCTGTCCCTCAGGAGCCTGGACAGGGGAGCAGATGTCTCCAGGCAGCTGTGTCATCAGATCCTTGCGCTGTTCGAGCATGATGCTGCACAGCTCGCAGACTGAAAAATGGGCACAAGGCAGTTCTGCTTCCCAGGCCGTGTGGTCCATGCCAGCTGCAGAGCCTGGAACACTTGTTGGCTTTGTGCAAGGGCAGAGCTGCAGCTGGAAGGGACTTGGCTGTTGGTCCAAGGGCTCCTGGAAGTTGGAAGAGGTAGTGTTTGCCAGGAGCCGGAGAATGTGCTGACCACAGGGTAGTGCCGTGCAGAGGAACCAGCCTGTTCTCTGCCTGGAAACTCCTGTGCTTCCAATTATAGCCCTTGTTTCTACCTGAGGTTCATGGTTTCTTCCAGTGGRGTATCCAGGGTGCAAGTCCTCGGGGATCGGGCAGCTCTTGGGCAGCTGGGCAGGGTTGCATCAGTGGGCAAGTTGGGCTGGGGAGGGACACCAGTGCTCTCCCCACTCTAGAGATGTACCAGTTCAGCGTGGTGGAAACTGTCCCCGTGGGCACCGCTGTGGGGAGGGTGAAGGCAGACGACTCGGACATCGGTGAGAACACGGACATGACATACCAAGTGAAGGACGAGGAAGGGGTGGAGATGTTCAGGGTCACCACAGACAGCAACACGCAAGAGGCAGTCATCATGGTGCAGAAGGTGAGTCATGGGGAGGATACTTGGGAGTGAAGGGAAGGTCCCATGGGAGCTCTGGTCCATTCACAGCATTCAGTAGAAAGAGCCCTCCGGAGCTGCTCTGACAGCTGCCTTTGGGCATTACAGCAGCAGGGACCTGTCCCTGTTCCGATTGTCCAAGAGCAGACCTGAGCTGGAAGGGAGCAGCAGTTTGGTACTGACACAGCTCAACGCTGGGGCTGTGGCAGCCAAGTGAGCAGTGCATAGGCAGAGCTGTGCACACTGCTGTGGAGACCAGGGCTTGCAGCTGGGCTTGACAGCACCGTTAGGAGGTAAAATATGCCCACCTAATTCTTATCCCCGATCAACGGCGCTTAGAGTACATCTGCTCTTGGTGGCAAACACAATCAAGCAAATACTTGATGCAGGCAAGGAAGAATGATTGTTCACCAAGGCCGCGGTGCTCAGCTTGCCTCGCTGCAGAAATGATCGTAGGATGATTAATGATAGAGTTGCTCGCTTGCCAGCACACAATGTGCTTGTGCCCTGGCGCATGTGGCTTCTGCACCCTGTGCTGCTGGGATGCCTGGCCACGCATGGGGGGCAGAGTAGAGCTAGAAGCTGCTGTCCCCTCCTGCCCTCACCACTGCTGGGCCTGGGACAGAGCACTGTCTAGAGGGCTCCCAGCCTCCCCTGAGGGTTGTTGCATACACAGGGCTGAGCATGCATGACCCTCTCCCCTGATCCAGCCTCTTGACTATGAGTCCAAGAAGGTGCACACTGTTGTGGTGGAGGCCCTCAACAAGTTCGTGGACCCGCGGTTCGTTGACCTGGGCACCTTCCGAGACCAGACCATCGTGCGGGTGTCAGTGCTGGACGTTGATGAGCCCCCTGAGTTCCGGCCCCCCTCCGAGCTCATGGAGGTGCAGGAAGATGCACACATTGGCTCCATCGTGGGGATGGTCACCGCGCTCGACCCAGATGTGGCCAATCACCCAGTTCGGTAAGCAGCAGTACTGGTGTGGGGCTGGGTTGACTGAGGGTGGCTGGTGCAATGGGACAGGTCCCAGGGGAGCAGAAGCCAATGCACAGGCAGCAGACAAGTGAGAGCAGCTGCCTTAATGATGATAGATGGGTCATCAGTGGTGACGGCTTGTGAATGGCAAAGGAGCGCAGAGCAGGGTACGGCGCAGCACCCGCGCATCCTCGCTTGCTGACAGCGGGCTGTGCACAGCCCAAACAGGTGAGCAGGAGTAACCAGGCACAAGGAATGATATGCAAGCCTTCGGGGTGCAGCGTGTGCGTGCTTGTGCACCGGGATCAAAGGCCAGAAGAATTTATATTTGGGCAGAGGACATAATCCAGGCAGCAGCTTATCTGCACAGGACATTTCCCATTTTCATTTAATTTGTGGCTAAGGAGATTGTTACCTTGTTAAACTGTTATTACCTGAGGCATAAAGCAGCCTTCTGGCTCTGCCAACTGGACTGAGTCACGAGCAGTTGGAATGAAAAGCTGGTGTTCAGAAAACAGCCTCAACGTGTGGAAAATTTCCTTCAAACGCTGTATATTCTCCTGCCAGGTGACAGTAGGGCTGCAGGCACACTACGCGTGGCTACCGGCTTTCCATGAGCTGCAGGGGCTCTGCCTTTGAACTATGCGTGGACACCATGCTGGTAGTGATGGGCTGGGATAGAGTGGGAGCAGGGACCTGAGACAGAGGAGGACATGGGGCAGACCAGGCCAGTGCAAGCTGCACTGCAGCCCTTCGCAGCATGTAGTGCACTGCACATGTCCCCGCAGGCTGTCGGGTGCCCTCGTGCAGCACGGTGAGCACGCTGGCTCGGCTAGGGTGAGGAGTAGATGCACCTCAGACGTACGCAGTCTTCACTTCTGTGTGTGAGTATGCGTGTGCACGTGCCTTCTCACTTGAACGTTTCTAGCAAGGCTGAAGGATGTAGATTTTATTTTCTGATCTGTAATTGTAGGAAAGGGGCCTTGGGGACAGCACTATTCTTATTCTCGTTCTCTCTTGTTTTTCTTGTTGCTTCCCTGTGGAGCTTGTTGCATTGTTTGCAGATGGAACAAAAGAAAGCAGAGGAGGGAGGCTTTCTGCTGCTGTGCAGAAGGTGATATTTGAAATGGGGACTTGGAGCAGAGGCAGTTTCAAGTGCACAGCAGGATCAGGAGGGTTAGAGCCCAAATTTTACCATGTGATTGTCTCTGCCCTGCAGTAGGCTTAGTTCCAAACAAGGTGATATCTCATGTGCTCAGGTATGAGGATGCAGTTAGCAAGGCTCCTGGGTGTGTGCTGCACCTTGGGAATTGTGATGTGTTTTCCCTTGTTGGGCTCAAGGCATTCAAGCATGCATCCTCCCTGCAGCAATCCCCAGGCAGGCAGCTCTTCCTGTGGCCCATCTCCCTCATGGCATCTGGTCTCCATCCATCTGTCCCTCCGCTCGCCTCTCATAGTGCCTGTTGTGAGTGGTGGCTCCTCTGTCCCTTCCAATGCTCCCTAGCACTTGCTGGGATCTTGAGTTGTCCCTGCATTTTAATGTCTACTGGACAGAACTGCAGGGTGCCAGGGAGGATGAGCCATAGCCAGGGGTGGCACTGCTGCAGCACCCATGCAGGAAAGGTGCTTTTGGACTCCTGCTGCTTCCTGGCAGCCTTGCTCCCAGGCAGATTAATAAAATACCACTGAGACAGCTCTTTGCAGCTTCAAAGAGCTGGATAAATATTAACACAAGCATCTGCAGCACCCTACTAGGATGCGACACTGCCCAGCAGCAGGAGACCGTAGCAAGTTGCAGCATTTTAAGTGTGCTTCTCCAACGTGCATTGAGAAGGAGCCAGCCCTCGTTCTGCACCTGTGACATGTTAGAGAGCGATGTTAGAGAGGTCTTGACAGTGCAACAAGCTTTGATGCTCTGCTCTTGAAGTTGGTTTGAACTCATTCAAGTCACTGCAGTTCAGCAGATCCCTTTGACTTTCCGCTCCTGGGTGCTGGAGGGGGAAGCAGAGACATGGCTGTGTCTGCAGGGCTGCTGTTGCCTGTGTGCCTGCATTGGCTCTGCGGCATGTGTTAGGAAGAGCCATGACCCACTGCCACAGAGGGACATGAGGAGAGTGCGTAGACATGCAGAGAGAGGAGCAGTTTGGCTGTCAGTGCTTTCAGTCCTCTTGACACCAGGCTGCCTGTGACTTGGCTTAGGAGGCATTTTTAGCCGAGTGGGGGATGTGGTGCCCGTGGCTCTTCAGTCTTCCTCCAAAAAGGTCCGTGTTCTCCTGCAGCCTGTCCAGCCTGCAAGCACATTACAGCCTAGTGCCCAGCTCTGCTGGAGCAGCCCTGAGCCCCTCCCTGGGGAAGGGGCATCCTCCCTTGTGAGCTATCCTGAAGTCCAATGTGGCCCTGGGGCTACTGATTCCTAGGAGGACACAAACTCCCTGGGGCATGGGCACAGAATGCCTTTCCAAAGGAGCCTTATTTGCTGCATAACAAATGCTAGAATTACTCTTTTTTCTCCTAGAAAGAATGTGGGTTCCAGTTGGCGTTTTGGCTTTAGCTTGTATTTGAGGCATAGTGTGTGTTTTTTTTGTTTTTTTGGTTTTTTTTCAGCTGAGCCATTGTACTAAGCAGCGTGCCGACAGCAGCTGTGTACGTGCGGCTTCTTACAGGAGCCTTTTGTTTTTCTCCTGCAGTAAGAACTGGGGCTCTGATTGCACGTTCTTGGCTTTATCAGCACTGTGAAGATGTTGCTTGGGATTTAAGGTTCTCAGAGATATTCTTGTTTGGCATTCACCAAATCCTGAGACATGTGTTGTACACGGGCATTTTATAGACTCCAGCAGCACAGCAAGAACTACAACCTGCTTCAGCACAAAAGGGGAGAAGAGAGAAAAACAAATATAACAAAAAGCTTTTCACACAGTGTTTGAAAAGCTTCCTATTAACAAAGCACGTGGCAGAAAATGTGCTCTTGCTGCATTCAGGGGCAGAAGTGAAACAAACTGCTTGAGAAGTAGATTCACGAGAAAGATGAGAACCAAGAAAGCTGTCTAAATTAAACAGCTGCTTGTAACATCCAATCCAGCAGGAAGAGAGGAAAGTGGATTACAAGGTCCGCATCCCAATGAGATGCAGGACTGCAGCTCCAGGTTTAGGAGGGATGTGTGAATGCCATGTCCTGAGTGTCAAAGGGACCCAGAGTTTACCTGTGACCTTTGCCAGTTGAGGTGCATTCATGAGACCCCGCTGCTGGTGATGGCCAACACAAACTGTGATTGATAAAGGTCACCCTGTACAAAGCTACATAACCTGAGCAAAGCAGGACTCAGTTTATTGCCATGCACAACAGTGTGGAGCAGGTTACAGCCACCTTCTAGCAGGCACAGATGGGTGTCCCATGTCCCCATGACAAAGCCAGTGCAGTGCTCCAGATCCTTCCTAGCAACTTGAGAGGATGATCCTTCCCTGAAGACTGCACAGTGTCCTCTAAATCCATTGGGGCAGATGATGCTCTGTTTGTGTTCACTCTTTAACCAGGCTATGTGTTCCATATGTACCTGTAGGCACTGCTGCTCCCTTGTGCTTGTTTCCTACTCAGTAAGCCTAAAGCTTCTGCATCTTGTTGGACGCAAGTCCTTGGTACCAATTTCACCTACCCCTGGAATCTGTGGTTGAAGGCTCTTGGAGTACACATCCCATGCACTGTGAAAATGCTGTGAATATTGAACATCCCTTGGTGGTCAGGACACCTGCAGTGGTTTCATGGTGTCTCGCATAAGGATCTCCCCAAAACCACTTAGTGCCGTGCTGCTTCCAGACCTGGCTGGAACCCAAGTGGTCCTTCCTGCACTCATGTGCATGGTGCTGCAACTGCATAATCCCAGGCCTCAGAAATGTCCATGGTGGAGCACTGACTGTATCCAAAGCATAGGGACCTGTCACTCTTGATCACCAAGAATGGGCTAGACTCTGGTATCTCCCATCAGTAACTGGCTTTTTCTGTGTACCTATTTTTTATTGGGTGCGTCTGTCTGTATACAGAAAGACACGAGCATGGAAAAGCAGGCATGTGCTTACCCAAGAAGCAGAGAGGCAGATGGAAAGTGAAGTACCATCTTGAACTCTTAACAGTACAAAAACAGGAAGGAAAAAGGGGATGTGCCAAAGGTCAAGGGAAACAGTTACATGCCCATAGTTATGCTTTTGGAAGGATGCAGGTTTTGTCTTCTGTTCTTCCTTCAGGTATTGTGATGGTTTGCACAAGACCTGATGCTCAGTTCCTCTCTGCAGCTCACAGCGTGTGAGCTGCAGTCGCTGCTGGAGCTGCTGCAGAGGCTGGGTCTCCGTGGGGAGTTTGGGCAGAGAGGGCAGCAGGGATCACAAGTACTTGGCACGTGGGCCAGCCACCTGACTCACACTTGGCTGCAGAGGCAGAGTCTCATCCTGTCTTGTCATGAGGCAGCCACCTGCAGGGTTGAGGGTGCTTGTTCGTGCACCTGGATGGGTGAGTTTTTTTTGACAGTGATTTCTGAACACTTTCCCTTTACCTAAGGGTGGTGGAGGCAGCTGATTCTCGTTTGGAGGGAGCAGCTGTGTGTTTGGGCAGCCTTTGGGCTGCAGACCAGGGCTGTGCTGGATCAAGGGCTCACATCAGCCCAGGCATACTCTGGCCTGGAGCTTGTCCTGCTTGGCACTCATGTTTGCTGGTGTCCTGTTGTCCCTTTCTGCCTTGTTGACTCTCTGCTGTTTGGCCTGTGCTTTTTTCCTGTGTGCTCGTATCTGTGTGAGTGAAGGCTGTCCTTCATGGACAGCCCTCTGTTTGGTAATTCATCCCTTGTACTCCTTGCTATCTTGGGTTATTTAATTCCATGAGTACTCTGGATGCGGCACAGGCAAGAGATGCTGCACACAGTAGTGTTGTGCTTTATTGTTTGTGATTTCTTATCACACTGGGTGCCTGGTGCTGTTTGCAGTGGTAGTGCAGGCACATGTGCTTGTGCCGCAGCTATGCTTGAGGCCCTGTTGGACCCTGGCCCCCGAGGTGCATGGTCCAATTGTGCTGAGTTTAATGGCAGGCGCAGCTGGGGCTGTGCGTGCCTGGACCCTTGCACCCAGGACCATGCCATCGCTCTGCCAGCTAACGCAGGAGCTGAGCTCTGCAGAAGGGGCTGGGGGAGATACGGGGCACGTGGGCAGTTGGGGGAGCAGCAAGCTCCAGGGAGCCTGGACCACAAGGGTCCCGTCCTGCTGGGCCTGCTGTCCCCTTTGCACACCAACACCCCCCAAAGCTGCCATTAGTTGAGGGCTGTGGACTGGCAGAACCGGCTCTTGGCACACTGGACTAATGGAGGAAAAGGGTGCTGTGTTGGACTGGCACCTTCGCTCGCCCACGGCTCCCTCTTGCCTGATACTAGGTACGCCATAGACCGCAGCACCGACATGGAGAGGATCTTCGACATTGATGCCAACACAGGAGCTATCATGACGGGGAAGGTCCTGGACCGGGAGACAGCTGGGTGGCACAACATCACCATCCTGGCCATGGAGGCAGGTGAGGAGGAGCATGTGGGAACAGGTGATTGGAGTGGGAAACAGCGGGGACGTGGGGCCTTCACTGCAGAGATTAAGATGCAAACGCCCATTAGCACTGAGCAGAAGAAAGTGCAGCAGCACCAAGTCCACCATCTACCTAGACAGCCTAAAAATACTGCTCACAGCTTGAGTGTTAATAAGGGCATGTGGTCGGGTAGTGTTTCTGGACGCTTATCAGATACTGATGTTAACTGTGCCATCTTCGCCAATGGCCACATATTTGCTGTGTCCACCCAACTAGCTGCTCTGGGGCTCTGTGTGTCCCTCCCTGAGCCTCCCGCTATGGACCTGGGGGCTGTTTCTGTCCCATGTGGCTGCAAAACCCTTTGTCTCCCTCTATGGCAGTTGCTGAGCGTGATAGGTCAGGGAGTGGCTCTGGACAGTGATGGCAATCCTTCCGCAGGCACGACACTCAGGTGCTGGCCGAGCAGATCTGCTTTCCCACTGCAGCTCTGCTCCACTTTCCAACTTCAGTAAAGACAGGAGCAAACTGGTCTTGCCTCTCATGCGAGCTTTTGTGCAAACTCCTGGGAAGTGAACGGGAAGGAGGAGCCAGGGAGAGGCTTGTTTTTTTGGCAGATTTCCATGCAGGAGGTTGTGCAGGGCATTGTGCTCCTCTGGAATGTGGGCAGCCCTGACCTGGCACACAAATGAGCAGAGGCTCCTGGGCCCTGCAAGTGCTCGGCTCCCTCGCAAGCTCTTCCCTTTTCTGAGGCTCAAGAGGGAGAGGTGCTTGTCAGGCGGCAGTCCAGGAAGCGGAGAGACCTGCCGCCTTCCACAGACCCTGCAGCTGCCAAGGCCCGAGGCACTGCGCTGGGCCACCCTGTGGGGCCTGGTGCTGCCTGTGCTGCAAAGCACTTCCAGTTACTGGTGGGCACTGGTCAGGATGCTGCAGGCCGCTGTCTGCCAGGCTGCACTTGGGGAGGCTCCTGGGGCTCCTGCTTCCCTTTACTTCACTTGATCTCTAATAAGGCACCATCCATATTCAGGAAACCCTGTCAGCCCCTTGGCTCAAGGTGCAGCATTCACCTCCTTCCACATCTTCCTGGCTGAAGAAGCAGGAGGGCTCACGCCCAGGCAGATGCTGCCTGTGGCTTGAATGTCTCCAACTCCGTGGCCTTGGCTGAAGCCAGTCTCCGGTGGTGCTTTGGTGTGTTGGTTTGGGCAGATCCCACTGGGAGCATGTRCAGGAGCGTGCTGTGGAGCCCTGGAGCGCCCCGGAGGGCTCCCATGCTGGCCATGTGGGGAGGGCAGCTGTGGCGTTGTGGAGCAGCTCAGCATCCAGAGCAAACATGAGGTGACAAGAATCAGAAGGAAAATATTCCTACGCAGCAGCTTGGATTTCAGAGCGAGTCAGTAAATGCTGTGGTTCCCCTGCAGCAGGGAGGCCTGTCAGCTCGCATCACCTCGGCAGCTCGGAGATGCTTTAGTATTCCGACTTCTCCTGTCATCCTGCTCTGACTCATCCATTTTAACTGCCCAGACGTCCCTCCCAGTGACATTATCCTTAACGTTTTGTAATCATGAAATATTAATGACTGATATTGAATTTAAAGTGCAATTTATGTCTGAATACTCTGGTGGAAAGGGCATTTGTAAAGGTAAGGCCTTGAAAAAGTAATGGAGGGATTTCGGTGCAGGGCGCCTGACACATGTCACTGCGCCAGCACCATGCTCCATGACGGAGAGGGCTCAGCTCATGTGGAGGGGTGCGTCAGCACCTGGAGCAGTAAGAGCCGTGGCTCGGGCTGGTCTCTTGGAGCAGGGCCAGACTGCGTCCTCCCCCATCCCCAGGGACCAACAGTGTTGCTGTTCCTGCACCCTCGCAGCCAGCAGGAATCCTGGGCGCAGCTCAGCAAATCCAGACTGGGTACAGGCCAAGCATTTCCAGAGATAAATCTTCATCTCTCCCAAACTGTTTACCTTCCTTGAGCTAATATTAGTGATTCTCTTCCTATTTTCCTCCTTGCTCATGTGAAATGATGAGGCCTTGACTGCTGTGTCCACTGCTGGTAATTGAGATGATAAATCTTCCTGCTGGAGCCTGGCTTTAATCAGAGTATTGTGTTTGGATGCGATTTAATGACTCTCCTGCTGCCGAGTTGGGGCAGGACTCAGGAGAGGTGGGAGCCATTTATGTGATACTTAGCTCAGTGGCTGCTCCCGCCTGGGCTCGCAGCTGTGCTCGCATCCTGGCGCAGCCGCCCGTGTCCATGTCGCAGCTCTGGCTCTGCCCATGCTGTCCCTGCACTCCTTTGCTTCCAGACAACTGTGCTGACGTGTGCACAACCCGCTGCCCATCAGAGCCAGAGCCGGGAAGTTCATGCGGCCTGGGACCCTCAGCTGCATTTCATTCTCCCGGTTTGCTGAGATGGGGCCAATCAGAGCCCACCCTAGGTCTACTGGTCCTCTGCTCATGCCATAACCTTGGATTCAGTGTTGCACTAACCTGGTCCCGATGCAAAGATGCTTCCATGCACCTTTCCCCTTGCTGCAGTCGCAATATACAGTGACACCCACCCCACCCCCCGAGGTGCATGGGGTCATGGTGCAGATGTGGTGCAGATGTGGTGTGGCTGTAGTACAGCTTCCCTCCCTTCCTGCAGACTCCAGGTTGCCACTCCTGTACCCGCTGATCTCCAATCAGTATCTCCTCTCCTTGTTCCCTGCCTTTTCCATGTCTCTTTCCTCAGTCTTTGCCGATTAATAGTGTTCCAACTCCTGGAGGAAATGCAGAAAAACGGCATGTTTAATTTTAATTTAGGAAACCGTTTAGGTAGCAGCCTAGTTTCCTTGCTCCTGTCAATCAGGTTTTCTCAAGGCTGACATCAATTAGTTTAAAAATATTGGATGTAATTTTGCCTGACACAACATATTGCAGCCACTGCAAAATATAATTTATTTTAGAAGAAGAAATAATTAAACTAATTTGCATGTCAGTCAGCTGAGCTGGAATACCAAGGAGGGATGCGGCAATGGAAGAAGATGCCCTTTTCTCTCTCTCTCTTTTTTTTTCTTTCTTTTTTTTTTTTTTTAGTCTCCTTTTCCTTTGATCACACTCAGCCTGCCATGTGCATCCTTTCTCTATCCGTGGACCAGGTGCTGCTTCTTTCCTGGCCATGATTGCAGTGTCTGAGTGCAGGAATGGATGCAGGAACAGACACAGGTGCAGATGTACTCACACCTGCACCTGCACATGCAGTGGCACTTGCTGAAGATGCAGCTAGGGCTGGAGCTTTCTGGACCTACAGAGGTGAAGTTTGTGCTGCTGTTGTGTGAGATGAGTGTTTCATCACTGATGTGGTCCAGCAAAATCCTGATTGTTCTCTTGACCATTGCAAATTCAGTTTATGCTCCTCAAGTCACAGAAAACATTTTGGGCATTATTTGGATATGTTTTCCCCAGAGGTGTGCTTGGAGGTAAGGGAGGATTTTGGGAGGCTGCGCTCAAGGTGCAGATGCAGCTGGCACAGAAGCCAAATTAGGCCATTGGTGCAGGAGTGGCAGTTGCCTTCTGGAGCTCGTGTTTTAACCATCCCAGAACCGAGTGAGCATGAGCGGAGTCACCTGGAGCTGGCGCTGCTGCAGGGGCAGGTCCCTTGGGAAGGGTGGATGGCCCAAGTGGCTGTCCTGTCCTTGGAAAAGTTCTTGGCACCTGGATAATGCGGAGCTTGATGCAGCCTGGTCCTGCAGCATTGCCTCATCAGTGCAGGACAGGGAGAGCAGGGTTGGCCTTGGCCGCAGTAGAGGCATCATCTCAGCAGCGTGGGGTTGGACTCTGCTCCTCAGAGGGAGGCTAGGATGAGGAGCTGGGCAGGACCTGTGGCGTCCCCAGGTTTCCCTGCTCCTGCTGTCCCTCCTGGCCCTGCCAGCTCCTCTCAGCATTTTGGTGCTGCCACCCCTGCCTTCCAGCATCCCTGCAGCTTCCCACCTCTGCCCGCTGCCTCAGCCCTCTCGCTTCCCATGTTGCTTCTAAAATAACCTGTCGTGCCGGGCTCATCACAACTCCTGTTCCCCCTCTGCAGCACTATCTGAGCAAAGGAGGGAAGGAGTGGGACATAGGGGGCCACAGGCCCTGGCTGCAGGGAGCAGTGTTCCATCCCCATGGCCATGGGAGCCCAGCACAGTTTGGGAGCCGTCACGTGGCCATGGGAGCCCCAGCACAGCATGGGAGCATGGAGCAGCTGGCACCTCTGGTTGCAGCACCATCCTTCCTGTCTCTCTCAGATAACCACTCACAGGTATCCAGAGCTTCCCTGCGCATCCGCATCCTGGACGTGAACGACAACCCCCCTGAGCTGGCCACTCCCTATGAGGCCGCTGTGTGCGAGGACGCCAAACCGGGCCAGGTAGTATGCGCCACTTACTCCAAGCGGGGCCCCATGCCGTCTCTGGGCGTGGAGCCACTGGCTGCTCCCTATGGCCACTCTGCATGCCAGAATGGCTGGGATTGCCTGCGGCACGCATGCTGGCACCGCTTCTCATCCGCACTCTCCCTGCAGCTCATCCAGACCATCAGTGTTGTGGACCGGGATGAACCCCAGAGTGGTCACCGCTTCTACTTCACCCTGGAGCCCGAGGCCACCCACAGCCACCACTTCTCCCTGCTGGACGTCCAGGGTGAGTCCTGCTTCGGGTGCTTTTCCTCAGCGCAGGTCCCAGGGCGTTGGAGTTCAGAGGTGGCTCCCGCCGCTGTGGCTCCTGGCGGTCTGGCCGCGGCCCCAGCTGCCTTTGGCTCGCAGCCCTGTGGGTTCAGGCTATAGATGTGGCCTACAAGGTCAGTTGACCGACAGCATCTCCTTCCTGCCAGCACTGCTGACCTCAGGTGCCATGAAGCCACAGCTGGGACCGTGTAGAGACAGAGGCTGCTGCAGCCAGCCACTGGATGAAGCCAACAGCCCAAACTCTTTTTGTTGTCTTATTTGAGACTTTTTTTTCCCTCTGTTTCTGCAGCTCCCTCTGTCATAAGCTGCCTTTGCTCTCTACTGAGCCTGTTAGCAGTCCTTGGCTGCCATTAGGTCCTGCTGTTTCAAATGGGCTTTGTGCCCTTAGGGACAGTCAAAATGGCACTCGCAGCAAAAAAAACATCTGGTGCAATTGCAGAAAGCTGACATTGCTTTGGGCCCTGAAAAGTGCAGTTGTCCCTGACCCCGGCATCCCCCTGTGCCCGCGCTCCTGGGGCAGCTGTTCCTGAGCCCTCAGCTCCTTATCCTGTAAGCACAGCTTAATCCAGGCAAGATTGCGCGCCACACCCAGAGATTAACCTCTTCCCTTTCTATGTTGAGCCTGGGAGATGCTGTTCAAGTCCAGAACTGGTCCAGCGTCTGGGGAGACCTGGTTTCAATGAGCCACAGTAGGAGAAGGGTGGCTGCCTACTTGGGGCTGGCTCCTTTGCTGAAATTCCAGGTAGAATGGGGCTGCTCTGGCCGTGCTGCCCAGCCCCTGTTTGTGCGTGTGGATTCAGGGCAGGAGCATGGGGCTGTGGGGCCTGAGGTTCACGCACTGCTGTCTCTCTGAGGCAGTGCTGCCCTGGCCCGACTGCAGCTCCCACGTGCACACGCGGCACTCCTCCGCGTTGAGCGACCCCAGCAGCATTGTATATGGTGCAACACTGAGTAAAATAAGTATAAGATGGCATCATCTCCTGTGTTCTGCATGGGTAAAACAACTGCTGTTGCTGCAGGATTATTCCCTGGTTGTTCACAGAACCGTGCCACAACTTCCCTTACTCCGCCACCTCCTGCCCCAGATGCCGAGCAATGCCATCTGTAGCAGCACAGCAGGAGGCTGCGAGTGCTGACAGATACCCCCCTCACCTCTTTGCAGGAGGCGGTTGGTGGTATTTCTCCAGGATTTTATTTCTTTTCCCTTCAACTTTACCCTGCGTCACATGTCCTGCAGCACCCAYCCTTGCCCGCACACTCTTTGCTGCATCCTCCCTTGTCTGTCCCTCGCCTCCCGCTCCTTCTTCGCCCCTCTTGCACTTCTCACTCCTCCATATAAATATCGGTGGTGACAAACTGCTACCACCAGCCCATCTGTTTCTTTGTACAAATTTGTAGCCGGTTTTGAAATGTGATTTATAAATATTGCTTTTGCAGCCAAGGAGTGACACTGATGGATGTCAGCACAGATGGATTCACTAAGCTCCCGTTTAAATCCTTCTTCTCCCTTTGCACCTACTTCCCTGCTCCTGTGAGGCAGCCGTAAACTCCCGCACAGGGACCTAGTCCCTACAGGATTGCTCCTGGTGCTCCAGGGACACTGCTCAGAGGGTATTTGTCAGCCGTGCAGGACGGCAATGTGTCATGGGCCACAGGCAACAGGTCCATCTAGCACAGATGTGTTGGGGAGTTTGCTGAGCATACGGGTGCACGGTGGCCACTCCAGAGCTCTACTAAGTTGGGGCAACTGCGAGCCCTAGGCCAATGGGTCGGCATGTGAGTCCATGCAATCGTCCTCACCAGGAGCTGCAGCTGGTTGGTGCCATCTCCATTCCCACGGCTGCCACAGATGCCTGCCCTTGTATGCCAGTCAGATGCGAGAGTGAAGACAGCTCTGTAGAAGCTATCCATTACGCAAGCTGGGGCAGAAGCAGTTGCAAGAGGCTTTAGAGATGGCTGCATTTCTTGCCAGCCACTTTCTTCCCCACTCCTGCTCTTTCAGAGGGAGCCAACATGAGCTTGTGAAGTTGGCGAACAAGGAATGGAAAGTTTTGTGCGGCGGTAAGGAAGCAGTGCCAGGAGGAAGGTACCACTCAAATAACTGCTTGAAAGAAAAGATGGGGTTGGAGAGCCGACCGTGCTGGATCCAGCTGGTGCTTTTCCAAAAGCACCTACCATCCTGTTGTCCTAATGCCCCTCATGGGCCATTCTGGCCAGAGAAGAGCAATTAGAACATCAAAGGTAATTAAAGCCCCAAACCATGGTCTCCAAGAAATCATAATAGTGTTGGAAGGGATGGCAGGAAGAAGCTGAGTCATGCAACCTGGAAGGGCTGGTGCATAATGTGGAGCGACATAAGGAAGCTGCAGAGCCGGAGGGCCAGGAAGGCAGATGTCTCTGCTCCCCAGGTCTCGTTAGAAGCACACCATGGGTGGAAGCATGAGCAACCAAGTGTGGAGCGGGAGGATCCAAACTGTCTCAGAAGCTGGGGAGCCCCATGGCTCCCGTGGGCAACCGCTCTACATGTGATGCCAGACTGTGACAGGTGGGACAGAGCACTGGATTGCCCTGGGCTGAGCATGGCAAAGAGGCTGCAGAGAGCAGGGTGAGGAAGAGGCGAGGGGAGATCAAAATGCGCTATGTACGGGAGGCTTCACCTGAGCCCTTTGTAGCTGCGGGCAGCTCTGGCAGCAGCCTCACAAGCTGATGATGAGGGGGTGTGTCCAGGCTGCCAGAGCAGCTGCCCGAGCCAGCAATGGCAGATGCTTGCTGCAGCCCTGGGAGTGCAGAGAGGGCTGGAACATCGGATCCAGGCTGGAGGTAGCTTGCTCCCTTCTGCTTTCCCAGGGCTGCTCAAGATTGAGTTATGAGAAGGATTTATTACCTCTGTCTTTGACACTGCCAAGAGACTCTTTGGAGAGAGGGAGTCTGAGAGACTTAATTATTGCATTATTTCTAGTTCCTAGCAGCATACTGCATTCTTAAACTGCCCCTGCAGCGCTATGGATTGGTCCCTGCACACTTGACTCCTGCTGCTTTTGAACTTGCCTGTGAACTGCTCCTCGAGGAGGCAGAGCTGTCACTTCCCCTCTGTTGCATGAAACAATGCAACATGACATGGGGTGATACCACTGTGTGCTCAGGAGAGGCTGGGCGATTTGTGGAGGATGTGAAAAGCCAGCTTGTCCAGCACAGCAACCTTGGCAGCGATGGACTTGACTAGCGGGCTGTGGTGCAAGCACGGTGCAGTCTTTGGTGCAGTGATGGCTCATGTAGGCTGGAGCATAGACGAGGGCCAGCCTGCTCTGTGCTGAACAACTGAGCACACCCCTGCTCATCTCAACATCTGCTGCAATTTCCCTGCACCCTCCTGGGAAGTGCCGCTCTTGGCTCCATGGCTTTAACACAGGCTTGGCCAGGAACTGCTGCCAACGAAGGATGAGAGAAGCCATGGTCCAGGGCCCCTTGTCTTGTCCTTGAATGACTTGGTCAGTGTGTCCTGGGCAGTGTGTGCTGCATGGAGTGCCCTCTGTGCCCTGGCAGTGCTGTCGCCCAACGCATCCCTCTGGGTCCCATGGGTGGGTGCAGAAGCTGTGGCCCTGCAGGCTCCTCTGCTGGCTCGTGGCATCTCCTCCAGGCAGAACCTGCGGCAAGCGCTGTTCTCCTGCTGCTGCCATGAGCAAGGGTGGGTGATGTGCCTGGAAAATCCTCTTTGTGAAGGAAGGATGCTGCACCCTGGAAAGGTCTGATGCCCTGTGCATGGTGCTGCACACAGCGGTGCCTGAAGGAGCATGTCCTATTATGAGAGGGATCTGTCCTCCTTGTTGTCCCCAAGTGACCTTGCGGTGCTTTGCTTGCTCCTTGCAGACAACACGGCTGCGGTGCACACGCAGAGGGTGGGCTTCAACCGCCAGGAGCAGGATGTGTACTTGCTGCCCATCCTGGTGGTGGACAGCGGCCCCCCGGCCCTCAGCAGTACAGGGACACTGACCATCCGTGTGTGCGGCTGCGACAGCAGTGGGGCCATCCAGTCCTGCAACAGCACGGCCTACGTCATGTCTGCCACGCTGAGCCCTGGCGCACTCATTGCTCTGCTGGTTTGCGTCCTCATTCTCATCGGTGAGTGACCTGCACTCTCCTCTTGCCCTTTTCCCGGCCATGTGTGCATGTAGAGGTAGCAGTGTTGGGGTTGGTAGAGGCCTTTGGCTCTCTGCAGAGCAGGGCAGCAAAACCAGATCCTGCCACAGGGCGCGGGGAGACCCTGCTGCTGGAGCATGGCCGTGGCTGTCCCCAGCTGGGACCCCAGGCACGGCTTAGGAGCGCAGCCGGAGCAGGAGGCCATGGAGCACTGGATGGGCTTCACTTGCAGGGGACAGGGACTGCCAGTGGCTCCTGGATGGCCCCAGGCAGGAGATGGAGAGCTGTTTGCAGTAGTAATGGCGTTTGCGGCACTGTTCCTTCCTGCAGTGAATGGCGTGTGTCCAGGGCAGGGATGCAGTGCCAAAGGTAGTAGCAGTGAGATACAGGCATCCTCAGTGCAAAGATGTGGTGCCCAGGGTGGCAACAGTGGTACAGGTGTGTCACTAAGGCAAGGATGCAGTGCCAAGGGTGACAGCAGTGGGACATGTATGCCTCCAGGACAGGGACATTGTCCCAAGGGTGGTGGTGCTCTTGTCTCAGAAGCCTGTGAGGGCCATCATCATCATGTGTGCGGACGAGCAGCAGGGGACGTCTTAGTGCCTGACAGGTTGCGCAAACATGTGGGTCTGTGGGGAGCTGCAACCGGCTGCTCTGTATGGGCTGTCCCCATGCAGGGAGCTCTCCTTGCACAGGGGAAGCTGCCAGTGACAGGTTGGTGCCCACGTGCGGGGGGAGGCAGGGACTGGGAGGAGGTCACTGTGCTGTGATGCAGTGCTGTGATGCAGATGCTGCTGAGTGCCCGCTGGCCTTGACACAGCCTGTGGCTGCCTCTGCGCAGCCCTGGGACACCTGGGGAAGCTGGCACGATGTCTGCTGGATCTTGTTGCTCCTTGGCACGTCTCTGCTCCCTGGCTCCTGCTGCATATCTGTTCAGAAAACCCTTTCCCACAGGGTGCACTTTATACCGGTTTCATTTTCCAACGCAGTGCAAACAAATTTCTACCTAATTGCCCAGATGAATAAAGTACACCTCGGTGCTCTGGAGGTGATGGGATGAATGGATGATGATCCAGGACACATCTGTGGCTTGTGGTTCAGGCTGTGCCATCTGCTTCGCCATCATGCTCCCAACACTTGCCTGCCAGTGTGTTTCATGCACCCCCTTTCCTACTCATYCTCCATGGAGTCCAGCTGTTTGTCTCTCCCACCGTACATCCATCCATCCGCTCGTCCTGTCTTTGCTCATGCTGCATGGAAAGGAGCTCCTGTCCTGCTAGAAGCCATGGCCACCTGCCACCCATGGCGCTGCAGGTGCTGCTCCACGGGCCTGGCTAATGTGATGCTGGGGCCGGGCTCCTCGCCCCATGCATCCCCTCGCCTCGCACTGACTGTCTCTTTCTCTTCCCTTCCCAGTGCTGGTCCTGCTGATCCTCACACTGAAGCGGCACCACAAAAGCCACCTGGCGTCCGAGGATGATGAGGACATGAGGGACAATGTTATCAAGTACAACGACGAAGGGGGTGGCGAGCAGGACACAGAGGCCTACGACATGTCTGCGCTGCGCAGCCTCTATGAGCTGGGCGAGCTGGCGGGCGGCGAGGGTGGTGCGGGCCCAGCCGAGGCGGCCCCACGCAGCAGCCTGGCCTCGGAGCGGCATGTGCTGCCACAGTGGGTGCAGGGCCCCGAGCTGGACTTCGCCCTCTTCAGAGACTACATCTGCCGCAAGGTGGAGCAGGCAGACGGTGATGCCTCCGTGCCCCCTTATGACTCCTTCCAGACATACGCCTTCGAGGGCTCGGGCTCGCCCACACCCTCCCTCAGCTCGCTCGGCACCCGCTCTAGCAGCTCCGAGCAGGACTTCTCCTATCTGGGAGGCTGGGGGCCACGTTTCCGGCAGCTGGCCACCCTCTATGCTGGCCGCAGGGGCGATGAGGAGCCTGAGGACTCTTAGCTGCTGCCCGGCGCCAGAGCAAGGGCCAAGCTCCTGTGAACCCACTGGCAGCCACTAGCACCACCTCCAGCTTGGTACTCCCCATCTCCATTAAAGCACTGCACATCCATTTAAGAGAGAAAACCTAACTGAGGGAGATGGGAAGGGCCCCCTGGGAGGTCCCTCCTGTACCGCTCTCTTTGGGAGCCTGGCACCTTGCAGGAGCAGCAGTGCAGGAACCCTGCGGTGGACAGGTGGTTTTTTTTGTCACTAGGGTTGGAGCATTTCAAGGGCTCTGATTTTCTTGAGAGCTTTTGTTGCGGAGGAAGTGACCTTCACTTCTGCTCTTCTCCATCTTGTCCTGGCTTGTGCTCCCAGCAGGAGGCTGGGCAAAGCATTTGGTTCTGGCAACTCCAAATGGTGCCACAGAGCCAGGCCTTCCAGCCCCGGGTGCCCACGAGTACTGGGTCTGCCCTTGCCAGCTTTGGGGGCTTGCACTAGCCCTGCTCCACAGCAGCGTTGCTTCCTCCTGGCATCTCCACTATGCCTGTCCTGGCACTCAGAGATGCTGCCGATGGGAGCAGGCTTCCTCCTTCCCATGCAGGGGACGGTGCCGGCGGCTGGCGCCATGAGCAGGAGGCAGGACAGGTAGTGCTGTCTGTAGGGCAAGGGATGTCTGGGAGCCCTGGTCCAGAGGGGCTGTTCCTGCATAGCCATCAACCTGGTGTGTGGGTGGGATCCTAACCTGTCAACTAGGTGTGGAGAAAGGGATGCCCAAGCTGTGCTGGGTGCCTGGAGCCCTACTAAGTGCCCGGGGCTGCCTCTTCCTGCACTGCCCTGGCCAGGGCATCTCTGTCTGTGGTGGTGCTGGGCAGATGTGTGAGCAGTTGACAGTCACCCCAGCAGCCTTCCCATCCCGATGCCTCCCAGGCTCATCCCCATATGTGTCCTTTCAGTTCAGCCATGGGCAGGGTTTTCTGTCCTGGCAGAGTGTTCAGCTGTAAATGTCTTTGCGTGCCAAGTTTATCCCACTCTGCCTTCCACCTGCTGGCACTGCTGTAACAGTGGAGCAGGGCCACAGCTCCTGCCCTGTCTTATCCCTCCTGTGGCTACATCCCCATGCAGGCCTCTATGGTGTGGGACGATGCAGCTTCTCTAACAGGGGTGGGAGCCACTCATTTCTCAGGATCCCTTTGGCCACCCCAGTGGAGGCTATGGGTACCCACATCCTCATCATGCATCCTTCCCTGCATATTCGTCCTGCATCCTTGCCCCACATCTTCACCATGCTTTCTCACCTGGTATCCCCCCCAGTATCCTTTCCTGCTTCCTCATTCTGCAATCCTCTCCCTTATCCTTTGCTGCATCCTTGTCCTGCATATTCACCAGGTATACTTGCCCCATATTGTTGCCCACATCCTTGCCTGCATCCTAGCCCATATCCTCACCTTATATTCTGCACTCATCCTGCATCCTTGCCCTGTGCACTTGCCCTGCATCCTCACCCCATGCTCATCCGATGCTTGCCCTGCATCCTCACCCATGTGCTTGCCCCGTATCCCTGCCCTACACTCACTGCATGAGCAGTCAGATGGTCACTGTGATTCCCCACTGGTGCCGGGATGTGGCTGGGCACCCACGCAGTCATTCCAGCAAGGCCCCGTGCCAGAGTCTGGGGATTGGAGAAAGCCCCCTCTTTCCTCAGGAACATGCCCGAGTTCTCCCACTGGCTGGAGCCAAATGTCTTGGCCTTCCCTCTAGCCAAGTGCAATAGGTGGCCCCAGCCATAGAGGTGGGCCGATGTCCTGTATGTGGACCCATCCGCTTCCTCCTGGTTCAGTGCAGGGGTGCTGAGCAGCGCAGGCCCGAGGGCAGTGAGGGCCGTGCACAGGCTGGGGCTCCGCAGTGGCACTGGGCAGCAGCGGGAGCCTCTGGCCAAGACACTTGGCTTCCCTTCCTCTTTCCAGACAAAATCAGGAGGTGACTTCCCCTTCCTTGTTACTTTTTTCAAGGTCTTTCCAGGGCCTGGAAATAAATTATTTCCTTGTTGTCTCTCTCGTCTGACTCTGACTCTATGCACTTATTTCCTTGTGTTTCACTCCTCGGATCACATTGTTGCTGTCAGGCCATTCACCAGAGCGGGGCTCTGTACCAGAGCAGAGCTGGTGGTGGCTCCTGCCCACACCACTGTCTGGGAATATTGCCTTTTCCATGACGATCCCTAGAAGTGCGGGCTTATTCCTGAGAAGGACGAAATTCTTCTAGATGAACTGGTTCTCCTAGCGTGGCCTCGGTGTGGCCTGGAGGAGCGGAGCAGCCTGTGCGGAGTGGCCTTGCTCCTCCCGCTGGGGAGCAGCAGCAGCATGAGCAGCAGCCGAGCTGGTGCCAAGCAGTGACAGTGTGTGGAGCAGCCCAGGCACGTGAGGAGATGCAGCTTCAGTCGCTAGCACCAGGTGCTCAGAGATCCCCCGCTGCGAGAGGAAGCGCCTGCGGCGTGTGGACTCCTGGCACAGGAGGTGCCCAGGGCCCCACATCAAGCCTGATGAGCAGAAGGGAGGCTCAGAGCAGCGGGTTGTCTACAGGACCAGCCTCTTTGCTGCAGAAGATGAGGGTAATTGGGAATGTTGATTGCAGAAGCATCTTGAGGGCACTTTGAGGGTGCTTTACTGCGAAGCACCCTCCACATCGGTCTTTGGAGGGCTCCTCACTGCGAGGGGCCTCCATTCTGCCTCTGTGCAGTCCAACAGGAGACGTATTCAGGCCTATTCCGAGAGCTGCTGGCCAAAGACAGATGTGCTTTGCTGAGATCGTTAAGGGGAAACGGGAAGGACATTGGTAGCAGCACCTGTGAGAAAGGTGCATTGCTGATAGCCGAGAGAGGGCTGGTGTGCTGCAGCTCTCTGCTCTAGCTGTGGTAAATAGAGCTGTTTTAATCCCTGTCTGCCAGAGGAAGTTCACATCGTGCATGGGAGTGATGCTCCACCGCCCCACACTACCAGGCTGCTCACAGGAGCCCCTCACCTCTGGCCAGGGACAGGGCAGTGACCAACTCCCTCCATCCTGCACATAACAAGGCCTGCAGACGCTCATTAGCACAAAGTGACGCCTTCATTATTCCCCAATAATTATGTGAGTGTCTCCGCTCCGACGCAGCCTCACTCATTCCACGCAGAAATGTGATAAAGGAAAAACGGGAAGTGCAATCAGTGCTTGTAATCCTTTTAAATAAAAAGGTACTTGCTAGTAGCTGCCAATGTCTCTAAAACGCTGTGATTTCCCTGGAGAGAGCTCTTATCAGCCATGGCTGCATGTCATTCTGACTGTCTGTCAATCCATCAGACTTCAGTGCCACTGACATTAAGAAGCCAGGCATTAAGATTATCACATTTAGCCATAATGTAGCACAGATTGTTTTGACATTTGGAAAATATTCCGCCACAGGAACCATTTCACTTCTATACTTTCTTCCCAAATAAAAGAAAAAGTGCTCTGAAACAGGAGGAGCCCTAGGTCCTCAGAAGGGCCAGGGCTGTGCAGGTGTCTGCAACATCGCTGTGCTGGGTGCCAGCCAGGACCACACGCAGCCATCAGCCAGGTCTATATACAACCCTGCAGGCCGGCAGGGCCATGCACAACCCCACAGCCTGACAGGAGCGTACAGAGCCACCCACAGCCACCCAGCACCTGAGGCTCTTCCCCATATCCCAGCTGCCCCAGCAAGGAGGTGCTGCCACAGGCAGCTATGTAGCAACTGCAGGAATAACATTCCCAGCAAACTGGTTAATTTCTTTAAATAACTGCGAGTCCTTTCTCCAGAGAAAGTTCATCTGCTTTTCCCTACACAGCAGTGAGCAGAGATGGGCGCACAGTGCAGCCAGGTGCATGGCCATGCAACTCTGCAGCAGTGTATGCATGTGGGGCCATGCAGAGCATGCTACAGTGCAGCAGCGTGTGCATGCAGGGCCATGCAAAGAGTGCTGCTCTGCAGAAGCAGGTGCATACAGGGACATGCAGAGCTTGCAGCTGTGCAGAAGCAAGGGCATGCAGCAGCATGTGTGCATGCGGTGCCAGAGCCACCCTGCGCAGAGCCCCAACCTATCATGCAGGTATGTTAAGCAGCAGCTGTCAGGCTCTTCCTGAGCACAGTGGCATCTCGGCTGGGACCACTGCAATGTCGCCTTCATTTGAGCCCTGCTGTCTGTCAGTCACATGCTAACGAGGCTCATGGCAGAGCAGTGTCCTGCCTGCTGCTGTGATGAGGTTCCCTCACTGGCCTGCACAGCTGTGGGTGCTCCCCACGCCTCTCCCAGCAGGGAAGCGCGCAGCCGCATGCAGAGAGGCAGAGTGCTGCAATGGGGTGGCACATTGTACACAACTCCGCACCCTGCACACACGCGCAGTACCGCGTGAACATGCCAACACGCGTACCTCCACTTAGGATTCCGTGTATCTGCGCAGGAAAAGCAACACCTTGCTATAGATTAACCGTCAGCCTTAAATAAAAAGCCCTCAAATACTAACACAGCCACTTACACTGTATTTGCATATTTGCGTAATAAAAAATTATGGCCATTCAAAACCCGATAATTAATTACCTTTCATATTTTCTTTTAACTCTCTCCCTTTTTTATTACAGACTAAGCTGTTTTCCTGCTCACTCAGCAAAACCTCCTCGCTGTTCTACCAGGATGAGACGTGCAATAAATATGTACTTATTAAGTGTGCATTACAACTACACGAGCTGGGAGAAGCAATAACAGCCATAACATAAAGCTGAAGTATTTATGCAGGTATCCAGGGCCACTTTAGCTATTTATTTTCACAAAGAAATTAAATTAGATTGTTTGATAGCTCTCAGTGTAATTACGGTGGGAATTTGAATAGGGACTGTTCATGAGACGGAGGGACAAACAGAGTGTGATGTTGGTGCAGAAGGATGTATTTGTACAGAGGGAGGTATCAGTGCAGAGGGCAGATGAAGTGGCTGGACGATCTGAGTGCAGGATAGGGCTGGGCTGCCAGGACAGCTAAGGTCCTGTGGCACAAGGAGAGCCAGGATGCCAGGATGCAGCCCTGCACTGCTGGAGCCAGCAGGACTCTGCACCCTTACACCACAGGAAACAACAGTCTCTAAAGAAAAAGTTCCCAGAAAATAGACTAGGGATGAATTTTCTTTGAAGATTGCATTTTAAAATTATTTTCATGTGAAAGCACCTGAGCATGTGTGAGTTCTGAACACTTTGTCTTCATGTGTGTTTTTGCATAAATAAACAGAATTTGCTGTGAATGGACTGGTTAAAGAGCACACTTCCCAGTGTGGCAAGTTTCTAGTACGGTGAGTTCCATTGCAATGAGTCCTGGTGCCATGAGCCCTGCACTGGAGCATCCGGTGTCTCCTGCGATGGGAGTGCCCTCCAGGGACACTTTAGCCATCAAGGCCTGGCAGGAGGCTGGCAATTATGCGGCAACCTGATTAGCATTGATTGTAGCCCCCTGCCAGCTCAGGCCCAGCAAGAGCAGGAAGGTGCTCCTGGGCTCCTCCTGCCCTGCTCTGTGCTTGCTGGCACAGGATGTAGAATGCATGTGGATGTGTCCAGGCAGGAGAGAGTGAGATGTACCTGCCAGTAGATAGGCCTGGTGGATTTGCCATGTCGTATTTGGGCAGCTCCAGCCAAGTAGTAGCAACGGCTCTTGGTAGCATGTGTGGGGCACAAGGCTACAGAGCAGCACAGTTCTGAACACCACGTGGCACAGGGATCAGATGGGATCCCCACCACTTTCCTGCTCCGGTGCAGGGTCATGGGGCTGCTGATGGGGACGGCTCCATCCTGTCCTGGCTCCCAGCTCCTAGCCTCCGCTTTGCGCTCCGTCAGCTGCAGCTGGTTTTGCCCGGCGGCTCCCCTCCGGTGGCTCTTCTCCGTGGTGGAAAAAGCACAGCTGTCCCAGGGGAGCCACGGGTGATAACGAGGCCAGTGGCAGTGGCGGCCATGCTGGCTTTGCCAGCAGAACTGAGGACTCATGGCGGATCATCTAGCTAGCGCTCTGGCAGCCACAGGGATCTGGGAGGAAGATGCTACAGAGGCACAAGGGGCTGTAGAGCCTGGCCTCACTGCGGAGCCGGTGTGAAGTCCCACAGCCAAGGAACAGAGGAGAGTGGCTGCAGGCAGCCCAACATGTACCCAAGTGAGGGTCCTACAGTGGTCTGAGCTCCCTGATGCACATGGCTTGGAATGGCATAGCACAGGACCGGACCGTCCGGCACCTGTAACACTGGGATACACYGAGGCTGCACCACACTGTGTAGCTCTGGCTGCACTGGGTGTCTGAAGAGGTTAAATCTTCCTAATCACTCTGTAAGACCTTCTCTAAGAATTTATCTACTTTCTGCCTTCCAAGAACATATGGATAAAATCCCCCTGAGCAGGACTTACATTTATAGCATCTATTACTGAGATCAAGGTTAATCCTGAGTAATCTAATGGGGTGAAAAGGACTTTATATAAATCTATTTTAATCTACAGTACATGATAGTCTGATGGGCCGCAGGCTGGCTCGCGTGCCGCTGACCAGGCAGGAGTGTGTCAGTGCACCAGAGGCTGCCGGACTTGGAGACCTACCACACTGCTGGGCAGTGGGAATGTGTTGTGCCAGGATGAGGTGGCTGGGATGTGGTGTGTGGAACCATGCTGTGAAAGATGGGGATGGGACGTGTTGCTCTAGAATGGCCAATGCAGCATGCATCCAGCGGCTTTGCAGACCCGGCAGCTCTGTCCCTGTGGGATGATGCACTAGGCTGGGAGGCTGTAAGTGCTGGCCCATGCCAGAATGCGGCACGTGCCTCAGCGGGGTCCAGCGAGCCTGTGCTCTGAGCACGGCCACTCACATGCGGTGCACGCAGCTCGCCTTGCCGCAGCCCTGAGTCCCAGCCCGCCGGCAGACAGAATCGCGGCTAAACGATGCAAAAATGATTTAATGGCGGTAGCTAATCAAGGAATCCAGAGAGACTGTTCACTGAGGGCTGAGGCGAGATTCAATTAAACTGCAGCCTTTGTGGGCTCACCATTTTAATTTTCCACAAATTAGCTTAAAAAAGGAATGAAAATGAAGATATTAGATTTTTTCTTTAAGTCAAAAGGAAAAATCCTTTGAGGATTATATTAGCTATTTCCCTTTAACAAACACCATTTCTTTACTCATTTTCTTGTTTTAATCTCGTCTGCTGAGAGACTGTTTCCATTTCAGCTCCAGTGCCGGGGTTTTGCGAACAAGATGGGGGCGGTGTTAGCCCTCCCCAGAGCAAGGAGGCAGATGGAGGGCCCTGGCCCCCCATCTCCTCGCATGAGAGCTGCCCAGCTCTGCAGAGAATCTGCTACCGGCAGGAAAAGTGCCATGTCCAGGCGCTCACACTCTGCCTGTCCTTGCTTTCTGCTCCCTGGTGCATGGTGACACCCCTGGGGACCTGTGAGGGCATCCCCATGGGCATCCCCACAGACATCCCTATGCACTGCCATGCGCATCCCTGCAGGAACCCCTGTGCATTCCCATGGGCATCCCCAGAGGCTTTCTTGTGGGACATCTCGGGGCTTTCCCACGGGAATTCCAGTCATTCCTGTGGGACGTGTCTGCAGCTGCTCTGCCCAGCACCGCTTGCTGAGGCTGTACTGAGCCCAACTGGCAGCAAACTTGCGCTGGGGCTAAATGGGAGCTGCTCAGCATGGAGGCTCCAGCATCATGGTGATTCTTGCGGCTTCCCCACTGCTGACCTCAGGTAGACACGAGCTGCCATTCTGCGTTGTCCCCTGTCTGTGCACGGGAGCATGCAGTGCTCAGCATTGCCCCCAGCACCAACACTGCCAGCACCACCAATGCTGCTGGGCTGGCACCACACTTGTCCCCATGAGGGATCTGTCGCCCTCTGTATATGCTGTGGTTGCAACTTGAGGGGTGCAGGTACCAAAAAGTCCCCAGCCCCACCTGACCATGCTGCATGTTTAATTTCCTGGGGGCCACTATTCAGGGGCAGCTTCCAGGTCTCCCATCGCCCCATCCATGCAGTCCAGCTCTGGGCGACCTTCAGCCCGCATCTCGGGGAAGTACTTCCCTACCCCTTCCTGCTCCAGCGAGCCTAAACACAGCTTCATCCATCACTGTCTCTTTGCAAAGGTCCGATTGCTCCAGCGGGGTCACCTGGCTGTGCTGCCAGCAGCTCTGCGTGCCAGCATGGCTCTGTCACAGCACCCGCAGCTGCCAGCCCAGGACGCCACCCCTGCCTGTGCCCTTGGGCTCCAGTAGTGCCATGTGCATCCTGTATCCCAGGATGAAGTGCAGCCACATGCTGGTGCAGCTGCTTGACGGGACAGCTGTAGCAAAGGGAACAGCACAGAGCTGCACTGCAACCCTGGGAAATCTGGTGCGGACCCTGGTCCAACCCATGGGGACTCCCGTGCATCCCATGGGGACTCTAGTGCTTCCCACAGGAGTGTGCCTGCAGACCAGGAGATTTCTCCCCCTCTGCCACGGGCTCTGATCTCTCCTGAGTCCCCTCTCTGTCCAGGGCTCCCTCCTGGCTGGTGCCGCAGGGCTCTGCCTAGGCCCTCCCCGCCCCGCGCTCACTAAATGGTTCTCGATGCAGAATTAATTTGTCATATTGACACTGATCGTTTATTACAGAGCAGAGTGGAGCCCATTCATTTGAACAGAAAACATTTCATCTTATCTCTTGCCTTTTCATGCCTCAGCTCTCACTCTTTAACCTTGGACAACGAGACATTCATAATTTCCTCACTGGCTCTATGGCTCCTTTAGATAAGAAACTTATCTTTTAATCTTTCTTTCTATTGAATTTTAAACATGTGCCATTACAAAACCTGATGCACATAACAACGTACTTTACCCAGAATTAATGTGGCCACACTGTGCTGCTGCCTCCAGCCTGTGCCAACCACCGGTGACTGGGGAGCAGCTGAGCCTTGTTGAGAGCTCGGCTGGGGTGGGCAGCACTGTACAAGGCTGACATTTGTCCTGACAGGGTCCCTGCAATGCTTGGGGCTGTGCAGTTGCTGGCTGAGAGCAGAGCATCCTCGCGCACAGTGGAGCAGAGACACGGTGCATCCCTGTGCGTGGTGGAGCAGGGACATGGTGAATCCCCATGCACGGCAGTGTAGGGAGCCCAGCAAGGAGTTAGGGCTGGTGCCCAGCGCAGAACAGCGCTGGGCCCAGTGCAGAGCAGCCACAATTACGCTCTGCGTGCAGCAGAAGAGCTGCAGAGATGAGGTTTTCACCTCCATGGCTCTGCTGAAAAATTAGGGATGGGAGGTGGGAGGGAGCAAATTGAGATAAATGAGTGTATTGCATGGCACCCTGCCCATGGGATACTGGAATAAAAATCAGTAAATAAAAAATCACCAGTCTTTATCTGGTCGGAGCCTGAATGGGCTGGGTGATAACTATGACGGATGAACATGCACCGAGGTGCGGAGAGGGGCTGCCTGCACCAGTGCTGGGGAGTGCTACCAGGGGACCTGACCGTGTCCATCCCTGTCCCCATGGCTGTCCCAGCAGCTGGAGGAGGCTGGGCCTGTCCTCCACACAAAATGCGCGTTTTCTGAGCGTCCTTCAGATCCGGGAAAGGCAGATCAGATGCTGAATTAGCCTGCATAGAGCTGTGTTCCCGTCCCTCTTATCTAGCTCCCTGTAACAAGCTCTTTGCATTTATTCCACCAAATGTGCTGCAGAATTGCGTTACAGCTCATGGCTGCGAGCCATCTGCAGAGAGAAATCCAGTTATACCTTGTATAATAAGTTCCTGACAATCTTACAGAGGACTCTGGGTCATAAAAGTCTCCCAGTTTTATCGCCAGTAACAGACACGGAGAGAAATTAAGTTGTCTTATCAAATTTAGATAATATATATCCCTCTGGAGTGGAAGGTTCCTGATGGATCTTTTACAGTATTAGAACATTTAAGGGGTGAGGAAGAATCCAGGGCACAGGCGAGGAGCACCAGGGGTGCTGGGGGTGACCCCGAGGCTCCCGTGTGAGTGGCACCACAAGTGCTGGGCACAGGGCGTCAGCCAGAGGCTCTTTGCAGGCAGCTGTTCCTGCTGGGTCCCCTGGCGTGGTGCTCCTGAGGGAAGAGTGCCGAGGGGAAGCAACAGAATGGCTGTGCATGCTGAAAGCTGCAGAAAGAAAGCTGGGGTCACCCAAACTGTGTATATTTTTCTATCCAATCAAAAAGCCTTTTAATTAATAACTTTATTCTTGCAACTGGTTTAGTTTTTTTCCCAGAACTTGTGCATGAAGTCAATTACAGTGAGCAGATGGCAGCGAGCATCCCAACATCAGCACATCCTGCCATCTGTCACCATGGAGCAGGGATGCCCTGACGGAGCGTGCCCGCACAGACCGTCTCTCGGGAGACGTGGCCCCGTGCAGAGCGGGAAGGGCAGAGTGGTGTGTGGTGCAGAGCAGTGCCCAGCACGGGAAGGTCACAAATTGGCTTGGCCAGCCACAGTTGCCCCAGCCTCTTGCCACAGGGCTGCCTGGCACACGTGGTCCCTGCACAGCTTCTCTGTGCAGGTTGGGCGCAGGGCGTGCAGGGCTCTGCTGTGCAGGATGCTGGATATACTACCCTGCAGGGCACATTGCCATGCAAGATACAGGACACTTGGCTGTGTAGGGCACAGGACACATTGCCGTGCAGGATACCTGCAACATTGCTATGCAGACAGGATATGTAAAGGATGTACACCTGCTATGCAGGGACACAGGACTTCTCTGTGCTGATTCTTGCCTCCCATGAAGGGATGGGCTGCAGGGCTGCTGCTGCACCAGCACAGAGCCCAGACCTGTGCCTGGCCCCCAGGTGCTCTGGCAGCACCGCACCTGTGGCTCTTGGCAATCAAGTGATCCCGATGCTCTGGCATCAGCTGACAGCACTTCCTGCATCAGTGGCTTCTCTGTCTGGTGCCACTTGGGGTGATTGCCCCTGGTCTTCCCAGGACCCTGTCTCTGGGTTGCTGGCAGGGGTGGTGCAGCATGGCACATCATAGTGTGCTGTTCCAGCAGCGGGAGCTGCACTGGGTGTGGGGTGCAGGGACCTCCATCCAGGATAGGGGTGCCTGGCAGGATCCATCTCAGTGTGGAGGTCAGGGCAGCGCTGGAGTGAGTGGGGGGTGGAAGTGCTGCCTTTGCTGAGCACCCAGAGCAATGGTGCTGGGATGGGTCCAAGGATCTCAGGAGCAGAGCCCCTAAATCTGCCCTGTCACCCTCTGGGGACATCCTTGCTGTGCAACAGCTTTTTAATTGCCTTTGTCAATTAGAGCGAGATAGATGGGGTTCCTCGGGGAGGCAGTAATTAGCGCCGGGATGGATGCCGAGGCGGCTGTGCTCCCACTCAGCGCAGCAGTGGTGATTTGTAAACCTGTCACCTACCGCCGTGCTCGCACCGGCACTGCTGGGAGCTGGGAAGTGGGAACAGGAGGCTGAGCCCTGCGGCCTGCTGATGCCGGGTGCTCATGGCTCTGGCCTCCCTGTGCTGCCTGGGCYTCTGGAGCTGCACTGCTCCCATCCAACCTGCCTGAAGCCTCCGGGTGCTCCTGGCTCACGGAGAACAGAGCTGCCTTCTCTGCCCAGGAAGGGTGCCAGGTGACCTCCATGGGGCTATGGGGCACCAGGACCCAGTGGGGGTGGTGGGTCCCCGGGGGTGGCTGCACTGTGGGGAAGGGGTCCCACTGGCGGGTGCTGGGCGCCACCAGCCCTCTCCCTTGGTCAGTGCGCGGTGCTGCCTGGTTCCTCCACRCCTCAGCCACTGCCTTAATGGATTCTGCAGCTCCCCATTTTCCCGTATTATTATTTGCCGTTGTTCCTGTTGCAGCTCAGTGACCATGAATTATTGGATGTCTGCTCGAGCAGCAGCGCTTTCCTTCCACCTCGGCGCACGGCAACCTCCGAGCACCGCCCGCACAGTGCCCGTACTGGCTGCCGGCTGGCACAGCCACAGGACCCTACACTGCGGAGTGATGCATCTCGGCTGCTGCGAAGACATCCCAGCCTGGTCCAGCCGAGGGTGTTTGCCAGGCAATGCTCATGTGCAGGGTGACACTTGAGGGGTCAGATGGGAGCCTCATGGTGCTGGGATTGGGGCAAGTCGGGTTCTTCCTGCAAGTGAGATCGGGAAGGCCGCGCTCGCAGGATGTCAGAGCTGCCACCTGGTGCTGGCTGTTCCATCACCGTGGGCAGGCAGCTCCTAGCAGGAAGCCCAGGCGTATGGGGCTATCCTGGATCAATAACCCTGGCTTCACCTCTGGCTCAGCTTTGGCAGCCATGCTGGACTGCTCCAGCAGGTCCCAGTGCTTGCCCACCCGCGGCCGTCTTGCACATAAGCCGGCTCCCTAGGAGACTCACTCCATCTTTTTTCTTTTAACCTTGAAATGCAATTTCCTCCCCCAAATACTCTTTTTTCTGTAAACAACATCTCTTTAGTGAGATTACAGTGAAATCCCTGTGTGCTGGGTCCTGGGCGCTTTATCACCTGTGAGCCCATCCGTCACGGCTCGCTCCTGTGCCCCGCCCCCACCGCCAGCCATGGTCTTTTCATCATTTTTACAGATTTATTGTACAATAATTTAATTTCATCCTCAGCCCTGGGAAGACAGATTGGCCCCCAGTGTGACTGTGGACTTGGCATCGGTCTCATAAATTTGCTGCTTCGACACAAGGTTCTTTCCGGAATTCCCTCATCCACCGTGAAGCAGGGTCTCTGAGCAGTGGGGCAGGCGGATGACCTCACATGCGGTGAGGGATGCTGGCCCCAGTGTCACTGTCCCCTCAGTGGGTGGCGTGGGGAGCCATGCAGGGTGCTTGGACGCCGTGCATAGCGCAGGGTTCTTTGCTGCTGCGATGTACTCAAATGGGAAGGGTGCAGGATCCAGCGAGTGGTGCTCAGATGCTGTGCATGGAGAGGATGCTCTGCTGAGGTGCTGGTGCCATTGCTCACAGGATGTACGGGTGGCTCCGGGGAGGATTGCCAACATAATTAAACCAGAGCAACTTTCCTGCCCCTGCACATCTTCTTGTTTCCCTGTGATTTATTATAGCATCCTTATTTATTTAAATAACCTGGGAGTCTGTGAACTGCGGGCTGTTGCAGTCCCGGTCATGGAGCAAAGAGAGGCAGTGGGACCCATGCGGGTCTGCCCTGCAGGCACCAGCACCTCCAGGAGCAGGAAATTGGTCCTCGTGGGAACCAGCCCTGCTCTGTTTGCACAGCTGATTATCACCCAATTCGCGAGCACCTTGCCTCCGCCCTGCTGGATTTCAGCCTCTTTTTTTTCCAGTCCATTTCTCCAATTTGTCAAGATTGTTTTGAATTCCAGTCCTGTCCTCCAGGATACATGTAGTCCCTCCCTGAGCCATGTCATCTGCAAATTTAATAAGCATTTTTCCTATTCCATCACCCTGGTCCTTAATGGAGAGAGTGAGCAGAGCAAGTCCCAGGCGGCCCCTTCCCTGAGCAGCTGGAGGGGGCATCGCCTGGCCGGTCCGCACCACTCACGGCTGCTGCGGCAGCAGGCTGCACCGAGACGCGAGGACGCTCCAGCAGGGCCGAGTCACAGGTGCCACATGCCTGTGCTGCTGTTCCAGCTGGGGCTGTGCCCTGTTGTGTGGTGCTAAACCATGCTGTACCATGCCATACCATGCTGCAGCTCACTCTATGGCCCCATGCCAGCGCCAGAGGAGCCACATGGACATAGGAAATGCCTGAAGTGAGGCTGTAAGTCAGGCGCTCGTGTGCTGCAGGTGCCACTGATGGTTTTAGTCAGATTTCCTTTGTTTTTTGTCTAATCCATTTGCTGCCCATCTCAGGGAATCCCAGGGCCAGTCATGGGCTCCCTGCTCCCCTAGCTGGCGGTGGCACTGCTGCCTCCAAGTGTGTTTCCCTTTGACACTTGTACAGAGCCTATGGGAGCAGGACCCACTGAGCTTGAGGACACTGGACTCTGCATGTCCAAAAGAGCCAGAGTTCACAGGGAATTCTTAGTGCAGCAAATGTCTTCTCTGCGCACTGCTTCTGGGCTGTCCCAGGAATGGTGCCAGGGCTACAGGACTATGTGCAAAGATGCCAAGTGGCTCCCGCATGGCGGCCACCTTGTCCTTGCTGCAGCCATCCCTGCCACACCAGAAGCTGCCAATGGGACCTGTGGCCGCAGGGACCGCCAGCAGCCAGCGCTTCCTGCTGCTGCCTCCTCTGTCGGAGCTGCAGCTTCCTGGCCTGGAGCAGGGGGGCTGGTCCGCGCGATGTGTTACTTCTGCCGGCAGCGGTGCTTGGGTAATTGCTGTCACATCAATTAGATCCATTTGCAGATACGGCAGCGATAACTGCTCCTTGGTGGTGGCAGGAATATCGGACGCGAACTGTGCTGACGAGTGGTCATAGGCAGCATGGGTCCAGACACCGGGCTGAATAAGGGGCCGGGCTGGCATTTGCTGGACGCAGGCGGAGGAGAGCATCGGGCTGAAGGCAATGGAGGGGGTACGAGCACCCAGTGCCACCAAGGGTCGACCCTGTGGGTGCAGGAAATGGCCGGCTCTGCAGCACAGTTTGGTTCTTGCGAAGAGTGCTGCCTGCCCAGCCGACACCAAAGGAGGAGGTGCAGGCAGGCACGGGGTGGTGTGGGGAACCCCAATGCCCATGTGCCTGCCATACAGATGCTACAACACAGATTGGCGCTACCTCTCTCTCCCCACCAGAGGTTGCAGGTAATTTGCAGATGACAAATATCTTTGGCAGTAAATATTTTCCCACCCTCATCTTTCTGCAGGCAGACAAGGTGCAGCACCATGGCAAGGCAGCTCCTGCAGGCAGATGAACTCCTCAGTGTCACCGGTCTGTCATGTCTCTGCAATTATTCCCAGATTAACGGGGAAGCTGATCCACACTGAAGGGAGCTGCATTTGCCATGCTGCTGCCCGTGATGGTGTCTCCCTCACGCTCTCCCAGGGCGTGATGTGCTCAGTGCTGGCCAGCATGCTTGGCACCGGGTGCAGGTGCCACCCAGCGCTCTGCACAGCTCTGGCTCTGCCCCTTAGGATCAGCAGTGGGGCCAGGCTACAGAGCCGGGTGATTCCTCACCCAGACGTGCAGGGAGAGGGCGGGAGTAAGCGGTAAGTGCAATGCCATGCGCACACCAACGCCTGCCAGCTCTGCTGTGCTCCCTTCGCAGAGCCCCATGCCTGCAGCCCTGGCCTGTAATTAGCTGCACTCAATTAGATCTCACTCGTGGGGGTGGCAGTGCTGATGAGACGGCTTGTTTCTGGTGCACAGGGGTGGGTACCGGTACTATTGCACCGCAGTCCCACCGCTGCAGCCTCCCTCCTCCTCCTGCCCCGTGCTGAGACTACAACACCAGCAAGAGGATACAGAGCCAGAGCCCCCACTGCCCATGGGGAGCACAGCAGGAATGCTGTTGGTGCCGTCGGTGCTGGGATTGTCCCAACAGGCTGCCGGGCCTCTGGGCTGCACCCGGAAGAGTTGCTGATGCGCTTTTATCTCCCTTATTAAACCTAACATCAGATTTTAAGAGGTATCTTAAATAATGTGCCAGTGCTGGTACAGTAAAGCTGCTCCGTGCTACAGCTTCTCCTGGCCCTGAGATTTATGGCCTTTCCCATTGCCCATCAGGGATGCCTTGGTGCAGGTGGATCCAGGGCTCCTGCAGCTTCTCAGCACTCAGAATCCATCTGCCTGTGGCTGTACCAAGGGTCTCTTGTCCTCCTTCCTCTCTTGGGAGCATCCTTCTCTGGGGCTGCCATCCCCAGCATCCTTCTCCCAGCGAGTCTCGGTTCCCAAAGAATCCTTCCCTGTGGGAGAGTCTCAGCCCCCGGAACATCCTTCCTTCCCCGGAGATCTCTCCAAACCACCCATCTTGGGAATATCAGAGCATCCCTGCAGGAGCCCCTGCACTAGGACATCAGTTCTGGGAAAGGCAGCAGGCCTGGGAAGCTGGGGGCTGCGCAGGGGCTGGCACAGGCAGCAGCCCTGCTGCTCGTGCACGCTGAGAGAATAATTAAAGATTAAATACCAGCTTTTTGTCAACGGTGTGGTGGAGAATAATTGAGCATAATTGTTCCCATTGTAGTGGCGGTGGCAGAGCAGGGAGCAGAGCGGTAATGGATGTGCAAATGTCAGCGGGCGGCAGCCAGCGCGGCTGCTCCTTCCGCCAGCAGCCCGGGCGGGCGGGCGGGCGAGCGGCGCGGCCCCCGTGCTCGGGCACGTGTTGCCGCACGTGGGGGGCGCGTGGGCGCCGCAGCCCGCGCTGCTGCCAGCGGCCTGGGGAGGCTCGTGGTGTCCCCCAGCCCGGCCCCGTAGCGCTCCTGGCTGCTCCAGAGCGGGTCTCGCCGCCTCCCCGCGCCCGTGGACGGTCCCTCCGGGCGGCAGCGTGGCACGGGCTGTGCCAGCCGCGGGCGGCGGGGACGCGGGTGCTGCGTGGGCTGGCAGCACCATCTCCTGGCGACGCGTGGCCGCTCTGCGGCACCCGGCCGGCCGCAGGCACAGCCAGAGCAGCCCCTTGGGCATCCCATGGAGCAGCAAGGACAGACGGTTTTCAGGACAGCAAGGGCTGTATTTCTCCCTTCCAGGGTGCCTGGCCTAGGGCAGCACAGCCCGCCCAGACCTGGTGCTGCCACCTTGTCCTGGCTGCATTGGCACAACCAGGCTGGGCCCATCTCCAGCGCTCTCCTGGCACCACGGGGTGTGCTACCACACGGGTCCCTGCCCTGATGGCCGAGCTCTGCCCCATCAGGGTGTCAATACAAAGATGGCTGGACTGGCTCTTCCATGGTATCGTGGTGGAGGACCGGGATCATCCATGGCATCGCTGTCCAGGAGCCGAGCTTGCTCTGCTGTGGTGTTTTGGTGCTCTGGTGGGCCTGGGCTCCACACGGGCTGGGCCCTCTGTACGCTGCCACCCTGGCTGCCCTGGGCTGTGCTGTGACGTTCCCAAACGGATGAACACAGCATGGCTTCTCTGGCATCGTTTCACTGGCAGCCAGGCCAGGTGCCAGCCCTGCTTCTTTGATGGGGAAGGGACTGGGAGAGAACCAGCCCCAGTATAAGCCTGGTGGGCAGCCCCTGCCCTCAGAGCCCCTCCTGCTCCGCCATGCGGCTCTCCTTGCCATCCTCCTGCAATACAGGCTGCCCCCCCAGCAGTGTCTCCTGCACTGGCAGCACCTCCAGGTCCTCCACGGGATGCTGCCTCTCCGATGCCTCTTTGTCCTTCACAGATTCCAGCTGTGTGGCCACAAGGATAGGGACAGGGATGGGGAAAGTGACAGGGCAGGGACAGGCCCATGCCAGACCTCCCACAGTCCCTGCTCCAACACTCCATGGCCAGCAGGTCCCCATTCTGGCCCAGGAGGGACCCATTCTGCTGCCGGGATCATTCCCAGGAACTCACCTGCTCCTGCACCGGCCGCTTGGGATCTAGGGGGAAGAGGCAGAGAGAAGGTAACAGAGGGAGTGTCCTGCCATGAACGTGCCCAGCAGCAGCACCATTTGCTGGTGCCAGCAGCCCTGGCATCGGGCAGGCTGTGAGGAGCAGGGCCAAGGTGCTGTGCCTGGCATCTCCATGACCTCACTCTCACCTCTGTGGACCAGGCAGTAGATGCAAATGCCCACGAGGCAGGTGGTGATGGCAGCAGAGATGGGGATGAGCACAGAGAGCGAGGAGCGCCTGCTCGACTCTACAGAGCAAGAGGATGAGTGCAACCGCTGGTACTGCGCAAGTCCGTGCAAGCCGGGCTGAGCACGCAGTGCTGGGGCAGCGTCCAGCCTTGTATCCCAGGAGCCGGGATCCTGCGTGTCCGGGGGTGCCCCACACCAACCTCAGAAGCTCACTCACCACAGAGCACATCCGACGTGTTGGTGCCCTTGGCCTTCATCACGAGCCCTTTCTCCTCACAGCTGCAATGAGACAAGACCCTGAGGCCACAGCCAGAGCATCAGAGAGGACCAAGGCCAGGGGCAGGGCTGGAGAAGGGTCATACCTGGTCCATGGGTGGCATGGCTCCGTTTTGGATGAGATGTTGGAGAAGGTACCCTCGGGACAGGGCTCACATGGGGACGTTGTCCGGGCCTTGGCCTTGGCTGTGGGAGCAGTGATAGCAGCTCAGCATGAACACTGGTGCTGGGAGCCCTGTGTGTGCTACGGCGCTGGAGCACCTGGAACCCTCCTGGCTCCAGGTTCCCACTCACCTGCCACGAAGCCAGCACCACGCTCACAGGGCAGGTTCTCCACGCAGCTCTGGCAGCTGGCATCGGAGCAGTGCATCCCGGCCCGGCACTGGCACAGCGTGTTGTGCGTTGCGTCCCCATTCCTCTTCACTTCCAGCCCCGCATCTGGGTGGGAGGCAGGTGAGGTGCTGGTGAGGTGGAGGCTGGCCAGCCCAGGGGGATGGGAACAGCAAGGCCGGGGGGGCAGGCAGGGCGAATCCAGGGCCCAGGAGAGATACACAGATGCAAGCAGGTCAATACGAGGTGGGATGTGGGTGGACGAAGCCAGGAGGGATGCAGGGATGCTGGCAGTTGTGTCCGTGGGATGCAGACAGCCAAGCCTGGGAGGACAGGGCGGTGCCCTACGGGGCCACAGCGTAGGGAACATGGGGGCACTCACTGTCCTCGCAGACGTCGTGGGGAGTGCAATGCCTCTCCTTGGTCCAGCTCTGCTGGTAGTGGTCGCTCTCGCAGGCACCACAGGAGGACTCGGCTGTGTTGTTGCACTCAGAGAGCAGCTTCATCCCTGCAGGCAATGATGGTGAGGGGCACAGGGGGCTGCAGCACCAGTGGGGGCCATTTGCATGGTGAGGCTGTAATGGGGATGCTGGGAAAGGATGTTGGCACAAGGCCTGGAGAATGCCCTGGCGGGCATCTGGTACTGGCTTGGGGGGAACTGCAGGATGCTGTGGGATGCTGCAGGTTGCAGCACAAGATAGGGTTGCTCCAAGGCCTTCTGTGGACTACATAGGGCAGCTCCAGCAGTGCTGGGAGCTGAGCTCCTGCACACCTGTTGCAAAGGGCTGGGGTTTCCGTACCTGGTGGGCAGCGATTGCAGCACTTGTCCCTGTGCTCATACTGCTTCTCAGAGCACTGCACGGCCTCACTGGGCTCCCAGCACTGCAAGAGAGGAGAGGGGATGCCCGTGATGCTCACATCGCTCTGCGCCCATCCTGCCCCCCTTCCCGCACCATAACCACAGACCGCAGCCAGGTCGGCCACGCTGTGTGTGCCACCTGCGCCCGCTTTGAAGTGGCACAGCTGTGATTCCGGTGCGGCATCTCCCGCGCGCCCTATAAGCAGGATATCGATCACACATCACCCTATGCTGCAAAATGCTGGCAAAGTGCCAGCCCTTCCTGTCCTGCTGCTCCAGCTTGGAGCAGCTCGCGCTGACCTCAGAGTCAGTGCTGGGCACTGCCGAGTGCAGGAGGGAACCTGGAGCGCGGCGTCCCAGGGCAGCAGGGCATGCAGGGCGGGTGTCGCAGCCCAGTGGGATGGTTCTGAAGGGATGGAGGTGCCAGTGGAGCCTGGAGCCCAGGGCTGCGGAATGCTGGGAGCGAGAGGCACCACAAGTGTTGGCATCAGCCCACAGGGGAGCCAGCCCTGAGCGAGCCCAACAGCCTGCATGTGTCCGGTGCTGTGAGGAGGGGAACCGAAAGGGACTCTATCCCAGACCTGCCCCCGCCCACAGGCTCCCTGCTGTGGTCGAGTTGCTCCCCTCCAGAGCATTCTGCGCGGAAGTCCAGCCTAGGACCTGTGTGTGGGTGCCACAGGGCTGGTGGGTCCCATGGGATGCTGCACGTTGCCTTCTGAGTCTGCTCGGTCCCATGGGGCAGCGCTCAATGAGCTCAGCCCTGTGGGGCTGGATGACATGGGGCTGGAGTGCTGTGGGGCTGGGACATGGTGTGTTGGTGTGGTGGCCCTAGGAGTTTTGCGCTTGCCGGGAAATTCCTCATCATAAAAATGAGGAACAGCGAAGCTGTGTCAGCGGGAGCGCAGGGCGCCTGGCCAGCGTTTCCTTCACGGTGCTGCCAGCAGCACGCGGCTGTGGCGGCACCGGCCTGGGACCCTTCCTGCCCACCCAGGGGGCTTGGCGTGCCCGGTCCGCTGCCTCCTGTCCCATCTTGTTGCTGTCCTGTCCCATTCCCATCTATCCCCACGCGTGTCCCCACAGCTCAGAGCTGCCAGCGGGATAGGGGCGCTGAGGGTATCACACCCGGGTGCTCCTTACCTGGAAGCCCCGGGCTGTCCAGGTCCGGAGAGCAGCACCGGGGAGTCGCGATACGCACAGTCTCTGCCCCTGCGCAGCTGCCCAGCACTGTGGCCCAGCCCCACCACCCAGTATTGCCCCAAAACGGCTGGCATGCGCAGCCCGTCCCAGGCCCAGGGCCGGCGGGGGGGGGGAAGGGGGGGCGGCCAGCAGTGCCGGCACAGCCCTGGCGGGAAGTGGCACTTACGGTCCCCAGCACCGCACAGAAGAGCCCGAGTGGCCCGAGAAGCTTCATGGCGCAGCGCGTCCCGTCCCGCGGCAGCGCGGGGCAGTCCGTGCTAATAATGCCTCGGCCCGTTTCCGCCCAGGAAGGGGACGTAGGGCCGCCCATCCGCGCCTGCCGGGCGGGCTCCGGCAGTGCTCCCCGGCCCGGGACTTCCCCACAGGGCCAGACCCACACCCAGGGCCAGGCACGGCTGCAGGACAAGACCCAGGGTTGGTACTGGGGTGCACAAGTCCCGGTCTCTCGGGATGGTATTAGGTTTCAGGAGCCCAGGCTCTGCCAATGGTGTTGGGGTTCTCGAGCCCTGGACCTTTGGGATGCTACTGGGGACCACGAGTCCCAGTCACTCAGGATGCTTCTAGGGTTTGTGAGCCCCAGTCCCTTGGGGTACTCCTGGGGATCACAAGCCCTGGACCTTGGGGATATTCTTGGGGATCATAAGACCCGGTCCCTCAGGATTCTCCTGTGATCTTGAACCCTGGCCCCTGGGGATGATACTGGGATTCTTGAGCCCCAGTCCCTTGGAATGCTCCCATGGACCTTGAGTCTTGGCCCGTTGGGACCTGCCAGGACCTTGTGGATGGAAGGGCCGGTGCCCCCTGCTCGCTCACCCGGGAAGCAGAAGCTCCAGGTTTCACTTTGGCTTCCCAGGGCAGCGCGTGCTACCGGCTGGGAGCCCCCTCTGTGGGCCGTCCCCAAGCGGCGTCCCTGGAGCCACGTCAGCCCGAGCGGGAAGCGGCTGCGGCAGGGCCAGCCCCGCGCCCCCTTCTTGCCCTGTGGGATTCCCGCACTTCCCATTTCCTGCACTCAGGACCTTTCTCGGAACTCCTCCCAGCCCAGCCTGCGGACAGGGGCTGCCCAAGGACACATGAGGCCAAGTCTCTGCCCTCAGCCACGACTGTGTCCTGCCCCCCGAGGCCGCGATGCTCACACTGCCTGCGCAACGTCCCTTTGTGAGGCCAGGGGCACCACAGCCCCCACCAGACACAGCCCCCTACCGGGGGCCCTGGGCAGCACCGTGGGTTACCCCTCCCTCGCAGGATCCATCCCACAGTGAGCGAGCGGTCCTGGGGGCGCCTCAGGGCAGGGGGGATTCCCAGAACAACCCAAGCGCAGCCGGGAAGTCCCGGGTGGGAGGGTGGCCCCTCGGGGGCATGGAGGGTGCGGGGCTGTGAGACCAGGCTGTAGCACGAATACACGAGGACAGTGGACAGTGGACATGGGGACAGGGCCACCTCATGTCCACCCCCGACGAGGGTGTGGGCCTTTCCCAGCGCGGGGCCGCCGTACGTCCTCTCCAACTCGGCCCTGGCGCTCGAGAGAGCGCCGCCTGGCGGCGGGACTACAGCTCCCATCGTGCTGCGCGGCGGAGGCGGGACTACAGCTCCCATGGTGCCCCGCGGTGGGACGACAACTCCGATGGTGCCGCGCTGCGGGACTACAGCTCCCATGGTGCCCCGCGGCGGGACTACAGCTCCCATGGTGCCGCGCGGCGGGACTACAGCTCCCATGGTGCCGCGCGGCGGAGGCGGGACTACAGCTCCCATGGTGCCCCGCGGCTGGACTACGGCTCCCATGGTGCCGTGCGGCGGCGGCGGGACTATATTTCCCATGGTGCCGGCAGAGGTGCTGTTGTGGGCGTTGCTGGGGCTGTGCGGCAGTGGCACGTGGGCGCACCGTAAAGCGCGGGGCGGTGCCTGTGCCTTCCCTTCCGGCGGCGCTTCACCCATCTGTTGCGACAGCGCCGCGCGGCAGCGGCGGTTGCGCCTTTGTTCTGGCGGGCGGCGGCGGGCGAAGGAGCGGACCCGGAGAGGCGGTGAGTGCGCGGGCCAGGCGGGCCGGAGAGGCGCTGAGTGCGCGGGGCCGTGCCCGGAGCGGCCACCCGCGCCGCGGGCCTAGGCGCTCCCGCTCGGGCAGGCGGCCTCGTTCGGCGCCGCCTCCGACCCGGGGAGTGGTCCCGGCCGCAGGACCCGCGGCGAGGCGATGCTGCCCTGGGATCCGTCCGGACTGGGGCCTCGCCGCGCTGCGCCGCTTCCCGCGGGCCGCGTCTCCGCGGCTCTGTGGTACTGGTGGCCGACTGAACCCGCGGTTCGAAGTCCGGCCTTTGAGGGGAGAGGAGCGCTTCCCACAGGCCCAGCCGCCCCCCGGCAACTCCCCGTGAAGCACTCGGCGCCGGGCTGTTGCTTCTGCTGCTGCCACCAGGGTCGAGAGACCCTGTAGGCTGTGGAACTCAGTTCCATTGGGGGAGATGGTGATCAGTGGGAAGCACTCTTGTGTGAAAACKCTCTCCTAGTTCCCAGGGGAGGTTAGGAAGCTAAGTTCCAGCTTTTTGTCATGTGCAAAGTTTATCCTGCCTGTCTGTACCAGCTGCCGCCTCCTATTCTTGCCCACAAGGATGAGGCTGGGAAGAGTCTGCATGGCTCTCAGTGTTAGGTTGGGGTCCCTGCAGTGGCCACATGAGGGGTGTAGGGGGGTTATGAGCAGAGCTTGGTCCTGGCTGGAGAAGAAGACCTCCAAGGTGACAACCCTTCAARCTGAGAGCTTGTGTTGGGTGCTGCAGTGGATGAGCAGAGCACTCTGGTGCTCCTGTGAGGAGAAAGGTCAAGACTGGAAACCCTGAATGGGGAAGTAAAAAACATGGGAATGGGAGGAGATGGGAGGATAAACTTGCTGTACAGGAAGAAGCTGAAGTAGCTCTGGTGTAGGAGCTGTTAGCTTTAACCTGTGCCCTGTTTCTGCAATTCTGTTCTCTCTAAGAGCGTGACTAGACTGGGAGCCTCCTGAAAGGACAAGAGTGGCAGCAGTGGGGAGATAGTGGACTTTGTCTCCTGCCCTGGGGTGTTTTATTTCTCATGCTAATTAGCATTGTGGAAATACTTGTGTAAAATCAACCTATAATTTAGGAAGTTTGATGTGCTTCTTTAAGACTGCTTTTAAGTCATCAGTACAGTTCATTGCTAAGTTCCCGTCTCATGATTGACATAGAAGTTTCTATTTAATTTAATGAACTTTATTCCCCAGGTTACTTCTATCCATATAAACAGAAAATCCCAGCCCTGCATTTCTGGAGGTGGATGTTTTGGAAGGGTGATGGCTTTGTATTGAATAGCTTTCAGTCTTGCAAGTTTACCTTTCACATTTCAGAATTCTATACTTTTTCTATTTTTTACTTTTTTCCCCAAATAGCTTCTTAAAGCATCCTGAGTGTTTTAGCTGTGACTATTTCAGTGAGTTCAAACAGTGAATGTTGCTGATGGTTAACCTGTATCATTCTGGGCAAGGCTGGGACACAGTTGAACTTTCATAGTACTGAATTTATGCAGCCAAAATCCAAGGTGCGGACCCAGCTTCAGGAGTTGCTGATGGGCACAAAGATGCGCTGTTTAGAATCAGTGTGAAAGAGACACCATGTTTTCAGGTACTGTGAAGCTAAGACTTCATACTGTGAGTGATACAAGTATGGTTGCTTCAGAGCCTTTAGAAAATGCTGCTTTATCTCATTCAAAGCCTATACTGAAGTATTTTGAGTCCCCTAATGTGTTGTTAAGATTACATAAATTTCACCACTTCTTACCGGTGGACGGAAGGAATAGATGTGACGGTAATGGTCCCTGAATGGTGCTGAAAGGCTTAAATTATTATGTTTCAGTAGAAAACAAGTTCTACTTGTGTTTTACTATGGAATTAAATCATTAAAACACTTCAAAGTTGCTGCCTTTCAACAATACAGAAAAGCTGAACAAAAATGGTGCAGAATATATTTTTTCCTTATTTCCTTATCCCTTGTATAAAGATTTCTCTGGAGTGGAGTTTGCATCGAGCAGACCCAGTTGGCTTCTAGTCTGCAAAAGTGTTAGGTTTAATCTTGTTCCAGTTTAATGTCATAGATTGAAATTTTATGCATGGCCACTTTTCTTTTTTGCAAAGAGTTGGATTTGGAACGAAAGCAAAATGGCTCGAGGACGCAAGAGCAATAGCATCAAACAGAGTGACTTCACTAACAGCACCAACCCTCAGGATTTAGAGAGAAGACTTTTTGTTGGCAATTTGCCCACTGACCACATGACTCGTGAAGAAATGGAAGAGATATTTTCAAAATATGGCAAAATAAGGGGTTAGTATCTTATGCCTTTTTCTGGCTRGGAATTCAGTGGAAAGTTTAACGCTCATGCCTGTTGAACATTATCTGGTGGTGTTGAGAGGAATGACTAATGCTATGCCTAAAAGTGACCCTTTAGAGAGAACTTTCTGCACCTCCCCTTTCTCTGAAACTATAGTTGCTTCAGCATAGCTGAAATGATGTAAGCATGAGCTATGTTTAACCTTAGGGGATTGAGCTGTGGTGGTGTGCCAAACATATTTATCCTTTCAAGTGATTTCATAGTCTCTTACTTGAGTTTTGGTCCCTTAGTGGGCTTTTTTTGTTCACTGTCCTGTTCAGAAGGAAGTTAATCTATGTTGTGATATTTTCTAATGCTTTAAGTTACTTAAACTTTGCATTCTGATCTTGATAGATTTCATTTTCCCAAGGAACCTGGGCAGCTATTTCTGCATATTGCCCTTTTGCTTGTTGCATCTAGTGGGGTTGTGTAGTAACCTGTTGGAGTGATCCTGTCCCTCTTTTGTAACCAGTCTTGCCCTGCTGTTGCCTTTTCCAGCCCTCAGCATGTTCCATGGCTATGGTTTCGTCCAATATGAGCGTCTAGAAGATGTCCAGGCCGCTCTGGACGGTGAGAAGGGGCGCCTTTTTAAAGGGTATAGATTAGGTAAGGAACTGATCCGTGTTATCCTCCTGACCCTGGCATGTGTTTTGGTAGAAAGAATGCTCTTGTTTTAGAGCTCTCTAGAAAGATCATTGTGTGAAACCTGCCCAGCATTGCTCTAAAATAATTTCTACTTAGTTTGTATTTTCTTTCCGAGTGCTGTGTGAGCCATCTGCAGTGTTTTTTCAGTGTTTTTTCTTGCTACCTCAGTCTTTAAATTTATTTTTAGTATTATATTTTAATGAATCTGTAAGTCTATGTAAAAAATTGTTCAGTGTGTGAGCCCTGGTAGGTGTTCACTGAAACCTTGTGCCTTTAAAATGGTTTCATCTTGGTGATGCAGAGGAACTGGTCACTGAACTTAGGGGTTTGCTAGGCATGTGATCCAGACTTGGAATTTTTTTTGCATAGGTGAAATTTAGTTTCTAAGTAGTACTACAAATACTAGATGCTTCAAAAGATATCTTTTCATAAAGGTGAAAACTTTGCTAAATTTGCTGGGAACAAACTTAGAAATGAATGTTAGAAATCCAGTTAAGAGTAGTCTACTAAACATAACCAAAAATATAGTTCTGAAGTAAACCTATGGTAACATAAACAAAACTATTTGACTTAAAAGAGAATAAAAGGAGCAATAAATGTTTTGGAAGATTTTGTGTACAGTAACAAGTATAACCCTGAAGAGAGAAGGGTGGCAAATGGGCAGGGAGGTAGAAAAATGCAAGAAGAAATGATGGGCAGCATCCCAAGACCTTAAATAGGAAATACTGCAAGTGTCTCAGATATTAATGTGATGATTTGGAAATTTTAAAACCTATTATTGGTGAAGACCTAGAGAGGTGGTGGAGTCTCCTTCTCTGGAGATCTTCAAAACAGTCTTGGACACGATCCTGTGCCACATGTTCTAGGTGACCCTGTGTGTGCAGGGGGGTTGGACTAGATGACCTCTAGAGGTCCCTCCCAACCTTAAGCATTCTGTGATTCTAAGATGTCTTGGCCCTCAGTTAATGTCTACTTCATTTTTGAAGAGGCAAATGTTTTGTTTTTCAGATGTTTTCTGCTTTAATAGTAAACTGAAAAAAGATGAAAAAAGCTACCAACACTAGACCTTTCTGTAATATTACATCTAGCTTGCATTTATGAGGTTGAACTATATGAAGACCTCCCTAGGCTATTTATGTTGTTTTTCTTTAGATCTTGGAAAGAGTAAGTTTCCTAGGACCTACAAAAATACTGCAGTTGTGTCAATAAGGCAATATAAGTGGACTGAGCAGACTGCAGACTGCCAACCTGGCATCTGTCCTTGATAACATAATGGATTCTTTTATCTGACACTCAATAAGGAGGGAATGCAATTAACATCAGTCAAAATCAACCTTATCCAACTAATTTGTTCTTATGATGCTACAAGCCTTACGGATAGGAGTAGCAGTATCAATATAGAAGACTTCTGCAAGATAAAGGAACCGAGGCATTTGGAAGCACCTAGTGTTAAGTGTATTTAAAATGAATCTTATTAATGTAGATGAAATTGCTCAGTATTTTGAGTAGTGCTCTAGAAGAGCTGGTTCCTGGCCATGCAGCAGTTCTGTAAGTGACTTGGAAACACACAGTCATGTTTTTAAAAGATAATGGAGTAATGAATGTTGAGTCACTGCTAATGAAGTGACCTGGGTCTCTTTCGTGGCTGGATGCAAACAAAACTGAGCTTTCAGCAAACAAAATTTGGGGTTCTGCATTGAATGAAATAGAATGCAGAATGTGCTTGGTTTGAAGGACTTTGTCCTTGAAAATAATTCGTGAAAGGAGCCATTGGTAGGTAATAATTACTTGAATCCAGGGAGCTAATATACTACTCTTAGCAGGATTGCTTTTGTGAGACTTTTACAAAAAAAAAAAAAAAAAGAATTCATAAGTAAGAGGTTATAGTGCCTGTGGGTTTTTGCTGCTGAAATGCTATGTTTGAGTCTGGTATGTGTAGTTCAAAAAGGATAATATTACACTGGAGAAGCATCAGGGTGATTGGAGGTTAAACTCAAGAACAAGCCGTAGTGAAAGCCTCAGGATAAAGAGGTGGTGTGATCTGTATGTTAAACATAGTCCTGGAGATAAGTGGGTTTTAATATAGCAGGCAGAGGTATGACAAGTTCTTAAACAGAAGTAGTTTTCTTTAACAGTGAAATAATTTACATATGAACAGTTTATTGGAGCTTTGGTGGAGATGATCTCTCTGGCATTTTTAAATCAGAGTTGGATATTTTACTAAAAGATCCCATTCAGTGCATCTGTTGGACTTGACAGAAATGCAATTCAAGAAAACCTTGTCACTTGTGTTATTCAGAAGGTTGCACTGTGTGATTACAGTGGCCTTGTCATCTCAGTCTTACAAGGTAGACTTTCATTTTTTTTCTCACAAGCTATTTTGTCAATGTTCAAGTATTTAATCTGTAAATGCTGTTGGCATTAAATAAAATGTTGTTAAATCTGTTCATTTTGCACAAGAAAAGAATCCCTGTGAAAGCTGTTTTTCAGTAAATTATTTTGTTCAGATTAAAATGAGTTCCTTTTTTTGAAATGTGTGATACCGAATGTTAAAAAATCATAATCTAGGTTTCTGCAATGGCATCTCAAAACAGAAAATAAAACAAAATGTTAAACCAAGGAAGAAGATAGTGTCTTGCTTAAAGAGAAAAATCTGACTTAGAGTGGAGAAAATAAATCTCTACTAAAAATAAATGCAAAGAATACAGTTTCTTCAGGTATGCAGTTCAAGTATTAAATATAATTGTTGGAACACAAAGACCACACTTTGGGAGAGTGCCCCAAATCTGCCTTACACTGACACTTCCATATATGTTTTCATATCCTCAGTGTGGAAAAACTGTAGGTTGTACATGTCCATCAGTTTTAGTTTATGGTAGTGAACAATGCAACCTTATCTTGGAGAGAAGGTGGTGGTTTTTTTCAGTCCTGTGTGTATTATCATGCTAGATTTCTAGTTGAAGTTCACATTGCACTTGCTGCTTTCTTACTGTGAAAAGAAACACTGTTTCTTGAGTCACAAGAGCAACCATTGGAACTAATCACATAATTTCATTTTAATCTTGAAAGTCATCAACCTAATAGTTTGGGAAGTTATGGAAGATAGTAAGTTCAAGTCTGCCTACAGGCCTTATATACCATGCTCATTCACTTGAAGAAAGTATTTAATGTCAATAAGTACTTTTCACTATTGATAAATTTTCAAAGAGCAAATAAGACCTGGTTTTCTTGGGTTTTGCTGCCTCTTTTAACAAAAAAACCAAACCAAAACAAAAACGCTCAGTAAAATGTCAGGATTCATTTCGGTTTGTTCTTGCCCTCACTTGAACAAACTATTTTGTCTCTGTCAGCTGTTAGGAAGGCTCTGTTACCTTGCAGCAGAGCACTCTTAACTTACTAGTTTTGGGCAACTTTTTTATCTTCCATCTGAGGACAAGACTCCGTTTCTTCTGCTTTCCTTTCTTCTACTTCACCGTAAGGTGTTTTATCAGAGATGCTCAGAAGCCAACCAGATTTCAAATTTCTAATCTTTTGCATCTGTGTGCATCATTGACAGTGGTGTTCTGAATGCACTACATTGACTTCATAAAGTGCTCTTGCTACGGGCTTCTTGGATCTGTTTTCCTCAGTGGCGGAAGTTGTACAGTTTGCTCCAGCAGTCTCTTGGAAGGCAATTGAATGTGCCATTTGAGAGCCCTTGGATCCTTTTTGACCAGGGTAGCAGAATGCTCCCTTGAACAGGACTGACTGTGATTTTAAGATTGTGCTGGCCAACAATTTCTACCCGGAAAGGTGTTCAGACTCTACTTTTTCTCCTAGAGTCCATGAGTTGCGTTCTGCTTGCTCATAGACTGCAGAAGAAAGAGATTCTCTTATGGAATGAAGAGTCTGGATATAGGCCTGAACATAGGGGTTAAAGTTTCACCCAGGCTGTCCGCCCAATTTTGAAATTGGAAAAATCTATGAAAACTTTATTGCATTGTACTATCTAAACTTAATAAAAATTGTCAAAGCGACAATGTCTCTCTGCTGAATGGATTTTCTTGCATCATCTGGATGTCGCTGAGCTTAAGTTGCTTTCATTTGAATTGTGCTGATGATCTTTTTTTGTTCCATAGCATTGAACAGATGGGTTGATTATTCTTTACAGATATTAATAAAGCAGCGGAAAGAAGAAATATGAATAAGGCTTCATCAAGGTCCAGCCCGACACGAAGGTAAAGTACCTGGAAGCAGTGAGTTATACTAGGAAGGTCGTGCTTTTGGGGCATGAGCCCACTTGTCACAGTGCTAAATGTTTTTCTCTTCCCTACCAACACCTCCCCAGTCAAATGGAGATGCTCAAGTGAAACTATCAGGATATGACAGCTCCACCTCTAAGGGCTTTGCTGTCGCTAACGCCTCAGGAAGCACAAGAGAAACTGTCTGTGGCTGTTACTACAACTAAGTGTTGGGTTTTGCAGTACAGGTTGTACAAGACCTGTAAGGAAGAATAAACTTGGTGTTTGCTCCCAGTTCTCAAGTATTGGAGAAGCTAAGTCTTCTGCAGAGAATACAGGGGCGCTGTGGCATTCTCTGGGCTGCGCTGCAGACGACTTCAACATTTTACATCTTGATATTGAAAGCTTTCCGTGATGAAATGAGACCAGAAAAGGAATATGTGATCAAAACACAGGCAGAATAAATGTCTCAATTGCATTGTACATGTACACTTGCATTACTGATATATGGGAGATGTGAACTTGCCTGTCTGCCGTGTATTTACCTCCCTTCAGGAGATGTAGAGTGATTTACCCCTGCACAGCCTGTATGTGTGAAGTCACAAGCAGGAGGAGAGATATGTATTMTTCTGCTGCAGGAAGAACACTTCTTTTTCCATAGCATACTAGGGAGTGCAAGAAGACATGCTGTGGTTGCCTTTGGCTTAAGCTATGCATCTTTTATGCTTACACGTCAAAGCTCTGCATGCACAAAGGAGTGCTGCATATTGAACTTGAAAGTCATCAAGCTCTCAAGTATCTGAGGTGCTGTGTTAATTTGGATCATTAAATTATCACACTGAAGAAAAATATGTGCAGCTAGCAAGCCGTCTTCCATCAAAACGGAAGGAACAGATACCGAGAACTGCAATGGGAGCTTCCGTCTATGCTGTACTTACCCTGCATAGGGCACTTGCAGAAACCAGAGAACACACAGCAGGCCCAGGAAATGCTTCAGGCATTGCAACCAGGGCTTGTATCGTGGGTACTGCAAGAACAAAGTACATGGCGTAATGCAGCAAGCCTGGGCAGTGCCAGATATGTTGATGTTGCTGGCAGAGCCCTGGGAATGTGGCAGATACAGAGGTGGCAGGCACTGATGCCACGTCTTGGACCAGAGCGGCATGGCAGTTGTCTGAGGCTTCAGGCTTTGGGCGGTGCTGTATAAGGACATCAGTGGGCACTGATGCCATGGGCATTGGGCACTTGCTGCTGCTGCCTGTGTGTAAACAGAGATGCTCATGCTGTGGGCAGTGTGCCCTAGGGAGCTCTGCAGATGTGTAAGCTCTGGGCATTGATGCTCTGGGTGTTGGACTGTGGCCTGGACCACTGCTGGCCACTGCAGTAGTAGGTACTACTGTGACTGGTGCCACAAACACAACTGTGCCTTGATGTCAGGGCCTCTGAGCCCAACCACATGGGTGCAAAGTAACGAGAGCGAGATTGTGGGTGTTTATTGAGTCTTGGGTGAGACTGCAGGCACACAGGCCCTGACCAGGAGGTCCTCGAGGCACGTGAACTGCAGACGCAGATGCTGGGGAGTAGAGTCCTGCGCTACATAGCAGCTCTGGACCATGGTGCAGCACCAGCAGGCTCGAGTCCTGAGCGGCACAGCAGATGCAGGCAGGGGTGCTGATGCTGCAGGAGCTGTGCCCAAGTGATGGAGATGCAGGAACAGAAGGCTGGTGTGCCATAACATCTGGTCTTTGCAAGTAGCAGGACGCTGGTGCAAGTTGCCAGAGCAGAGGCATCGATACGACGTCTGTAGCTTTGTTGCAAGAGTCATAAATGTGTTGTTCGTTCTGGATTTTTCTGTCACTGCAGGTAATGAATATGGCCTGTTACGGCACAAAAAAAAGGAATAAATGTCATATGCAAAACAACTATGCTGCATCTGGCTATTGTGCTGTTTCATGTCATCTTACGGCTATAAGAAGATCAAATGCAAGAATATTTGGCACAGCCAATTGAAACTTCTGAGCTTCTGCTACCCTTGATTTTAGTCTGGTGGGAGGGACTGGGGCAGAGGCAGTTGCACGTGGCTCGATTATTCTGCAGATCGCAGGCAGAAGCACAAGGTTGATCTCTGTGCCTGAAATATGAAGGCCGTTCACAGTGGAGTGCATGTATGCAATTACAGTGCGTCTCTTGCAGGAGAAGGTAGTATTTGTTCTCAGTGGTAGTGCTGGGGCTTGTTCTAGAATGTATTCTCTCTCTGGTATAAATGAGAGAATGCAGATAATCCTGTGTATCCACAGGACCTGGGGGTGTCTGAACTGCCTAAACTTGTGCACTGAATCTGTATGTCCTTATTTACTGCTTGCTCTACCTGATGTCAGCGGCTGACTTGCTGCTGCTGTCTCCAGCTGGACACTAAGTGAACGTGCTGTAATGGATACAAACCTGTTCTGTATGTCTTTCAGAAACTTGATTAGTGTCAGCTAGAGGCTATTGACATCTATCAGGTTTTGGAAATAAAATAAATTTTTAAACCTTGTTTTCAATATTTGTCAATATCCTGGTGAAAGGATGTTCTAAGTGTGTGAAACTCAGTTGTTTCCTTTTTTTTTTTTTTTTTTTTTTTTGATGTTCAACTTAAACTAGAGTGAAAGTTGGTTTTGGTGGAAAACAAAATACCACCTGGGGAAAAAACAACTTTTTGGAAAAGATGAAGAATGGAATCTCACTCTTCCTTGTCTCTGAAGACCGTACAGTACAACATCTCAGTGGAAGGGCTCATTCAGATTGATGGAGAATCGTGATGAGGGTGATGCAGTGCTGTTTAGGTTAGGTACCCTCTTACAGGGCGTCATAAAAATATGACCGACCTTCTGCAGGAACCGTCCCTTCAAAGTCAGCACACGTCTGTAGCTACCATTGTGCTCTGCTAACAGTACAAAACCAACAAGAACTGACTGTTTCTTGGATCACAACAAGATCTTTTTTTAGTTGCATATTGATAGCAATATGTTTCAGGAATTCTGTTTTTGTCAAGTAGGGAATTTAATGACTCACTTGAATGCTGCTAGCTATGCTGTACTATGTATTAGGCTACTGCACCTTGAATTCTCTCAAAGAATGCACAAAAGCACCTCTGAGAGATAATCCATGGCTGCCTTTGGAGGCTGGAGGCCTTGGAATGCTCTTGGATGGTTTCTTAGCTGCCTGTTGACTTCTTTCACAGGTATCCTGCATTTTTAGTGATGCTCCAGTACAGAACTTTCTGGGACTTGTTTTGTTATAATAAGTATTTGAATTAAGAAGCTTCTCTAGGGTGCTTTGACAGATATGTGATGGGATAGGAGGGAGGATTGAGAGAAATGTCACTGGCTCCTCAGGTAAGAAATATAGCAGTAATGATGTCCATGTGGTCTGACAGAGTTTCCCTGGTATTTTTCCCAGAGAGCAATATGGCTACGGTGATGGCCGAGACGCCAGACGCGATCGCTCCCCTCTTCGGGGGAGCCCACGAAGAGACCCGAGAGACGGCAGAGATGGTAGAAATGGGCGAGAGCCTAGAGATGCTCGAGATTTTCGAGCTAGAGATATGCGCGATGCCAGAGACCACAGGGACCCCCGGGACATGCGAGACCCCAGAGATCTTCGAGACCCTCGGGATATCAGGGATCCAAGAGATTTTCGGGACCCTCGTGATGTCAGAGATCTTCGTGATCCACGGGAGCCACTGTATGATAGATACAGGGATCCACGCGATATGAGGAATCCACGAGATATGAGGGATCCACGTGACGTGAGGGATCTGCGGGATGTGAGAGATCCTCGTGACCCTATGTATAGGTAATGTACATGGATTGTATTTGCCAACTCAATATTCTGGAGTTCTTGCCTCTGTGGTTATGCTAGTTTGAGTGGTGTCTGGTTATCAGGAGAAGCTATTTTCTCTAGTTGGGGACAGTTGGGCACCTGTTGTGTGTCATGGGGACCGCAGGTGGATGCTTCAGTAATTGTATTTGAGATAGGCCTCTGTGTGATGCATAGGCAAAAGTTATTGTGTGAGACATACTGATGTATGGAAATCCTTGCTGCTTCTGTAAATGCTTGTTGCAGACGAGATGAAGCATATGACCGTTATCTTCGCCTTGAAGACTACTATCGGAGGAAAGATGACTCTTACTATGACCGTTACAAGGAACATTTTGATAGAGCTCCAGTGAATTCAGAAGGTAAGCGTCTGCAAGAGTTAACATTTTAACAGGCACATTCACATTTGCTGTCTGGAAGGGCAGAGGAGATTCCTTCAGTAATGAAGATTGCAAATGTCTACAGTGCATTAAGATCTGTGATACTACGTTGTTTTGAGATTTAGAGGCGCCTGGCTGTATATAGCTAAGTGCTCCAAGCAGATCCAAAGGACGTTGTCTGTTGTGCCCATTTCTGTGGTTTGTTTTCAGACCGTCTGAAGCGTGAGGAGCGGCGTCGAGAGGAACTATATCGTCAGTACTATGAGGAAATCAAGAGACGTTTTGATGCAGAGAGACCTGTGGATTGTTCTGTGATAGTGGTGAATAAGCAGACTAAGTAAGAAAATAGTTATGACTTTATTATATGTAGTAGAAGAAAAAAAAGAGTTAAATTTATTTCTGCTTTGGGACTGTTTGCCTTTCAGCTAACCACCTTTAAGGAGAGTGGTTTTAGGACCTTGAGAAAGCTGGTGCTTCTGTTGCCATTCTGGAAAAAATTACTGTGGGGTGGAGAAATACCTTTTCACCTCTTCTTTTCCTTTTATCACTTACCACTACACAATTCTCTTGAAAATTTATGTATGTACTGTCACAACAGGTTACGGTGGCCTGTGCTTATTTTTCATGGGTTGAATGACATACCCCATCTAAATACGTGCTCCTCAGTACTTGATGCAAAGCAGTTGCCAGTGTGGAGTCACAGGAGGTTTTCATTTTGGATCTCTTTTCAAATTGGTTATTAAGTCAAGTATCGTTCAATACCATTATTAATGCAACATGCAAGAAATATAAAATCACTGCTGAAAATAGTCTCAAATGATGCCAAACGTGTGTGGTAAGTAACAAAGACTCTCTCATGGTGCAGTCTGAACTCTTGTGAAGGTATCCTCGTTCAAACAAAATATGTTTTAACACAGTTATATGCAAGGTCATTTATCTAGAAACAAAAATGCAGGCCATGGCAATAGAAAGATCGTATTTCTCTTGGAATGTAATGACTTACAAGGATTTTGGGACTAAAATGGACTTGCTGTGGTAAAAAGGAATAAATAGTGAGGAATGCTCGGGAATATATGCTGAGGAATAGTGAGTGTTACAATGTTGGAACTCTTATCAAAAGCTGAGAACACAGATACGGTAAATTTGTCAGCATGTATATATAGTTGGGACTACAATTTTGATACTGAGTACTGTTTCCTAACAAAAACTTTAGGCTGGGCCCTCTGAGCTATTGTTTGTGTTTGGGAAGTGTTCAGGATAGTAGCAACAGGAAAAACTGCTTCATAGATGCTGTGTTTATACTGGGAAAGAGCTAAAGAGCTAAAAGCAACCAACAGAACAAATATACGTAGAACTCAGTTGGATGTCTGTTGGTATCTGCTTTGTGAAAATTAGTCTTCAAGCCCAGAAGTGGGTCTGTGCTGCAGAGAGCTGGAGTCAGGTACACATGGACAGTTAGGATGTTGAACATAGCACAAGTAACCAACCTGGGGAAGTAGCTGCTTTGTTTTATGTCTATTAGATTTCCGCTGTTAAAACTTCAATTAATATATGTTCAGTTTAAGCATGTTGATATTAAAGCAAATTTATGATAGTGAAAATCTTTTTTTTTCAGATGCTCTTTCTTAGGTAAGCTGAAACTTGTTTGTGATCTATTTTAGTTAAGCTGAAATGACTGATTGACACAAGTAAGGGTAGGATATAAGCTCTAATATTATTCTAGTTAGACTGGTTTAATACTGCCCTTCAGTTAAACTTCATGAAGCCATTAGAAAAATGAGTTTGAGATGAAGGGATGGAATGTGCCAGGGCTTCTGTTTCTGTATGTATTGACTTGACCTGTGCTGGCTTTGCTTTGTGGTAGAGAGTACGCAGAGTCAGTGGGGCGGAAAGTGCGGGACCTGGGCATGGTAGTGGACCTGATCTTCCTCAACACAGAGATGTCACTGACGCAAGCCCTGGACGATGTGAGCAGAGGAGGGTCTCCTTTTGCCATTGTCATCACCCAGCAGCATCAAGTTCACCGCTCTTGCACAGTTAACATCATGTTTGGCACTCCGCAAGGTACGGAGGTCTCAATGGGCTGTGCAGTTATGTGGTCACTCTGAACTTCTCAAGGTGTTGCTCCACAGCATTCTCTTTCAAGCAGAATCACACGGGATGAAGTTCATCCTGGCTGCAGCATAGCTGGTATTAATGAGTTGGCATCGTGTCGTAAATCTGAATAATATTAATTACAAGTTTCCATGATGTTTTATGGTCCCTTGCCAAAAGGACTGTTTAATTACTGCCAAGAAAAATCTCAGCTGTGTTTTTAGCACCAGCCATCACCAGCCCTAGCATCCTAGGGCAGGTCATGAGCTGTAGCTCTAGAAAAGCCTGAACTGCTTCGATAGACTTGTGAGTATTATCAGTGCTGCCTGTGCTTATCACTCGTTGCTCTTGGAGACAGAGTGCTTGGAAAGTGACAAATTGCAAGACAGATTTTATAACCAAATGAGATTTAAGAGGAAAAAAAAATAGGGGCAGTTTATTCTGTCAAGGTAAAAATCTAACTGTGAAACCGGAAACAGTTTTAAGAAGATACACCTATAAAGTGATTAGGTGTATGTGCTCCCCTTCTTTAGCACCATTTACACTTGTTAGACTTGGTTGTGAGACTGAGCGCAAATTTTAACAGACATCTTACCAGAATGTGGTTTTAGAAAGCCAGGCTCTTGCCCTGGTCATGGCCCGTTCACACTCATGTGCACACGTGGATGTTGACTGCTGTTGCGCTTTCAAAGTTTTTTTCTATTTTACTGTTTCTCGAGGAATGTTTTGTCAGATTCAGCTGATAGCGCTAAAGGAGCAGATTTGCCCCTTTTGGTAGTTACTGACTTGAGGAAGCCCAGTTTCATTTGTCCTATGATGCAGGTGTGATTGGAGACGTTTCCATTTCGTGCAGAAGTACAGCCCAGCCACATTTCCACTGGACTTTCTATTGCCCTTGTTTTTGACTCTCAGTACCTTTAATAAAGAAACAGTCTTCCATTTACCTTCACTGAATCTGATACTGTATTAGGTCTCACCAGAAGCCTAGTCATCAACTCATGCTCAGCTCTGTTTAGAAACTGAATGTGCTTTAGCTGAATAGCACATGGACATCTTTCCATGCATGTGAGTTTTAGGGAGCTCTATAACAGTCTGAATAAAGCCTAATAGTAAAATGAATCAATTTGCTGTCATGGGGAGAAGGGTGGCAGTATTTATAGATCTGTCGGCTTCAGAAGTGCCCAGAGTTTTGCACTCTTTTGGAGGATAAAGTCCTCTTTATAATTTGTGTGCTTAAATCTGTGTCTAGGAACTATTTCCATATGTGCTTTGTGAGGTGGAAATAATGACAACAAAAGCTTTTATAAAGTAGTTGGAAAAAAAATGTTGGAAACAACTATTTTTTGCTTTATCATAAAGCAACCTTAAATGTGTTGCTGCTTATTTCCTCCATAGAATGAACAGAACGAGCACTATGAAATTTAACCAATGCTTCCTTCCTCCCCATCTTCTGCATGCACACACACTATATTAAGGTTTGACGATAAGGAAACAAAAAAGAAAAAAAGATGTACATCAGTTTTTTGCTCTACTCTGAGAAGCCTTAATATTTTTTGTGGGGCAAGAACTGAGCAACAGAACAGCTGGAAGCTTCCTGGTAGAAGCAAGGATAATCTGAGAGAGGGGCAGAGGGAGTTGCTGATTCTTTTAACTGAGAAGCAAGAAAGGCATTTGTTAGACTGATATTGACATCTTCTTGGATCCCTCATCTGTTGAAGGAGCAGAGAATGGACTCGGGTGATAGTCTTGAGCCTTCAGTTGGCTTTTGAAGCAATTGCAGAATTGAACTCTCTTTTTACTGCATGCCTAGGGAGATTTCCAAGTGTGTGCTTGTGATTCCAAAGAGGTACCTGTCTGTTGAATGAGATGTGCTGGTGTGAGTGAGGCAAAGAATCTCCTGTTAATGTCACTTTGATTTACTTAAAGCATTTCTTTTCCTTGTGCAGAACACCGCAACATGCCCCAAGCTGATGCCATGATGTTGGTGGCAAGAAATTATGAGCGCTACAAGACAGAATCACGGGAGAAGGAGCGTGAGGAAATTGCCCGGCAGGCTGCCAAGATGGCAGATGAAGCCATTCTCCAAGAACGGGAGCGCCCACCACCTATGGAGGAGGGTGTCAGGGGAGGTCACCCTCCAGGGATTCAGACTCTCCTGAACCTGCTGGCAGACAATCGCTATCTTACTGCTGAGGAGACAGATAAAGTCATTAATTACTTGCGAGACCGTAAGGAAAGGTTACTAAGGGGGAGCACGGATTCTCTGCAGGGTGAGTTTCTTGGCCCTTGACAGTGTTGTTAATCCCATGAGCTGTGGGCTGTCCAGATGGGACAGGAAGACAGTGGTGGGGTCACAAGGGTGTACAAGTGCTATAACTTCCTCACACAGTGCCTTATCTTACTGAGATAGAGGTGTTCTCAGGAGTCCTGAGACTGCTGTTATCTTTTGTGTTGATTCTCTCATGGAAACCACAGAATTGATATGACTGGTTTGGCTCCCGCAGTAAGGGCAAGAATTCTGTTAAGTGGTTTGAGCTTCCCAGAGTTCTGCAGCTCTCCTGTTTAGAGCAGGCAGTCACTGGCAATTGTGTCTTCAGTAGGTGTTTTGATTTGTTTAGGGGATCTTCAAAGGCATTTGCAGAGCTTTAACCCTCTCGCCTTTCTCTTACAGCACCCATGTCAAGGCAGTCTTTGGGGGCACCCTCAGGATCATCCCTAGGCAGCCAGTCCAGCCTTCCAAGCTCCCAGGCTCATCAGGGTTCACAGCCTCTGGTCTCTGCTCCTTCTGTTCCGGTGTCCTCTGCTAATCCTCAGCAGGAGCTTCAGGCCAAAATCCTCAGTCTCTTCAACAGTGGAGCAGCGGCAGCTGCTGTGGCAAACAGCAGTTCTGCAGCCTCAGCTGGCTCTTCAGGTGGCACTCCGAGTCAGAACTTTGCTAACCTGGCCAGTAGCCAGGCACGCTCGGCACAGATGAGCACTGCAAACTTAAACCAAGCCCAGCAGAGATTGCAGACTCCAAGCACGCAGCTCCCTGCTCTACAAGGCCCTTCAAGAAATGCAGGTCCAAGACCTGGAGCTCCTCCACCAGCTCAGTCACTCTACAGTCAGCACCAAAATCGCCTGCCTGCTCCTGGGAATGTACCTGCTCAAAGGCCAGTATCTTCTGGTATCAACTTTGACAACCCTAGTGTACAGAAAGCATTGGACACCCTTATTCAGAGTGGTCCTGCACTCTCCCACCTAGTGAGCCAAACAGTGGCCCAGGGACGAGCAGGGTCCTCAGCCCAGCAACCGATGGGTTCTTACCAGCGACACTATTAAAGCTGAGTTGTCAAGCCCTTTCCTCTTCCCTTTGCCATTCCATATGTATAACTGTTTAAAGAGTCTCCTGTTCTTGACACAGGACAAATGTCCCTGGATATGCATGTCTTCTCCACTTTGGTGAGAGTTTACCCCCAGTGACATTGCTGCTGAGTGTTCCTTCCTTCCTTCCTTCCTTCCTTCCTTCCTTCCTTCCTTCCTTCCTTCCTTCCTTCCTTCCTTCCTTCCTTCCTTCCTTCCTCCCTTCCTCCCTTCCTCCCTTCCTCCCTTCCTCCCTTCCTCCCTTCCTCCCTTCCTCCCTTCCTCCCTTCCTCCCTTCCTCCCTTCCT
>PTEX01000378.1:204495-236879 GCA_003342815.1 Eudromia elegans | reverse complement strand
TTCCCTTCCCTTCCCTTCCCTTCCCTTCCCTTCCCTTCCCTTCCCTTCTTTTTCTCTTCTCTTTTCTTTTCTTTTCTTTCTTTTCTTTTCTTTTCGTCTGCCTTTCTGTCTTTGGCATATAAGCCAATTTAAAAGAAAAGTATGGTGGTAGTGGTAGCAGCTGAACTCATGAAGCGCATGCCTAACCATCACTCAGTAAGTGAGGACAGTGCAGTTTGACCCTTGCAGAGCCAAAACTATCATACCCTGTCAGGGAGGCAAACATAAGCAGTCCTTAGCTGGTGTATATGATGAAATTTGGAAGCTTTGGTCTGAGCACTGTGGATATCTGGCAATGAGAACTTCCAACCAAGGCAGAGACTTCAGATATTCTGTCATTTTTCCTGCACTCAAGTAATCAAAGTCAAGAGCAATCTGTTTAATCTGGCATATAAATTTCTTTTTCTTACAATATTGCTTTGGGGCAGTTGGCTACTATGGCCCAACTCTCAGAAATAACTGCAGTTGGTTTCCAGGTGGTGGGTACCTGTGCTCTGAACCTTCATCTCGCTGTTGGTTGATGTTTTATCCATCTCAGATGCGAGAGGCAGTGCCAAGATGCAATAGTTGTGTTTTATATATCTTTTTCAACACTCTGATAACTGCAGCAGACAGTTGAGTGGAAAATTGGGCAGATTCTTCACTGTATTTTTAACCAGTGATATACTTTGGTACAGAACACATGATACCTCTGTGGTCCTCCTTTGCACGGCCTTTCTTGCAGTCTGTAGGCTTCCTGCAGAGGATTGAAAGAAACTAAAAAAGCAAAGTTCATGGAGCAAAGACTTATTTGTGCCAGGTGGTTTGTGTTGTAGCATTTTTTTCTCTGTGCTGTTAACAAGAGGACATTACTTTTTAATAAAAAGGCAAGAAAAATGTTTTGCTGTGTTTTTGACACTTCACAACCTGAGTGCTACTGGAATACATTATTCCATTGCATTTGCTGTTATTCTCTTCTTCCAGGTAAGCTGCTTCAATGCGGCCTGATGCTGAATGCTAAGGGGAATGCGCACACATTTTACTGCGCCCAGCTGTAAGGATGCTGTAGTCAGTCTGAGTTTAACTCCCTTAGTTTTAAAGCACTTGGTAACTATTTATTCTCCTGCGGTGAATTAAGACTATTCAGACAGTATCAAGCAGAGCATCCCACATGCCCTTGCAGGAGGGAGGCTGCATGACTGCAGACAGGTAAAGCATCTTCTCTGGGGTGCTCCGAAATTCCTGCTAGCTCAAGCATGGTGCCTGTGGCACTTGTCAGAAGCTGTTTCACCCTTGATGTTTTACCTCCTCTGCAATCTGCTGCTCCTGGTCATTGGTTGCTCCTTGTTATAGAAATACCAGCCAAGTGAAAAAAGATTATAGAGACCCTAGAAACAATTGAAAACTCCCCAGCAAATAGTGAAGGGTGTAATAAAATCATTTATTGCATTTTGTGCAGACAGGAGTCTAAAAAAATGAATACAGTTAAAGCAGTAAAACATTAACAGGGAGCATTCAACAACTGAGGAGCCACTCCTCCATTAATACCTGCACAGGGAACGGAGGGTCTGTATTGAGGCGGCCTAATGCACAATACTGAAGCACTCACAAAAAATTAAATGCAAGCCTAGTACTTTTTTTTTTTTTTTGGTTTGCAACCTCTTTTATTTACAAGATTTTAAACTTAATTGCATTGCTCTGCACACAGATTCTGTAAAACACAAAGCATACTAGGTCACTACATGTTTATAGAAATATTGCACTCGAAGAAAAGTCACTTGTATGGACATAGAACATCTAGCTACAGTGATTAAAAGATAGTGGATGAACTGACTTTGTGATAACATTCATAACAAATATATTGCACATGTAGCACAGAGAGTGTTGTAACCAGCAACTCTCAGACCTGTCAGTCTTTCTGCTGGTTATTAGTCCTGCTACACAGAGGAGGGTCTTGACTTGTCTAGTGCAACCTGTTAGCCTTACGCAGTATCTAGTCCTTTAGTCCAGCCACTGGACAACCCCGACCTGGCCTGGACTCTGCCTGTATGTCCTGTGAGTGCCATGTCGCGGGTTGTCACCGGTGCCGCGGTGAAGTGGAGGCTGCTATTGCTTGGCACGGACGCCTCTCCCTGCTGGGCTGGAAGGGGAAAGAGCCGCTCCTCCCGCTCTGGAGGCGCGGGAGCGCGTGTGCCGCCAGCAGCCGAGCTTCTGCCACCCCCGTTCCGCTGGTGAAACGCACCGCTCTGCCTGGAACGCAAACCTGGGGGGTCAAGACCTTCCTGTCTGAAACAAAAACCTTAATGTGTCTGCGCATGTGCCGGAAAGGAACTTGCATTTCTACCATAGGAGGACACTGCCTTACCGAGGTGGAACAGCAGAAGGGTGCTCCACAGGGAAACCAAACACGCACAGAGCCGAACGTGCAGGGCAGGGCTGGGTTTGTAAACTAACATGCAGTGCTGTCTGCTAAAACTGGCCCTCTCCAGAGCAGCGGCAATGGGGAACTAGCTGTGGAAGTCAGCAGCCTTCCTGCCGCAGCCAAACTGTGCAGCAGAGCCTTGCTGCGGCCTCGAGCCAGGCACGGGGAGGGGACACGCTCCTCGCTTCGCAGTCGGGCTGCCTTGGGCCTGGGGAGGCTGGAAGGTCTCAGCAAGGAGCAGCTGCCCTGGACTCTCCCTGCTCCTGGTAGGTGTCTTTGCCCCTGCTAAGCTGTTCCTGCCCTTGGAGGAAGAGCCTTTGCCTTGCTGTGTGCTGCTCAGGAGGGATGCGGGCTGTGCGGCTGCCCTAGAAAGCTGGGCCAGCAATTGTGCTTGGCACTGCTTGGCTCTCACTGCGGGGCAGGAGGGCTCAGCCTTGCTGTCCAGGGCAGTGCAGCTGGCGGATCCCAGGCCAAACAAGCGGTGCCAGTGTGCAGYGGAGTAGGCTCCATGCACAGGCTGACAGGTTTGGTGCAGACCTGGCCTTGTGCTCAGCGCTGGAGCTAGGATGGGACAGAGCAGCTGGGAAACGGGAATTCTGCTCTGGCAGGGCCCAAGGCCAGAGGCTTTTGCCCAAAGACAAGGTTTCTGTCTTGCCCATTGTTTTAGCAGGCTCCAAGCGGCAGAGGCAGGACCAGTGCCACTCTGTCCCATGAGTCGCCTGTACCCTGCACCACCTCGGCTGCCCTTGGTGCTCGCCCTAGCAGGAGGAGCCCAGGCCCTGGGGACTGTCCCATGTCATGGCCTGTGTAGGCAGAGGCACTCACGGAGCTGAGGCCGGGCTCTGGTTCGGACTGCTGCTGGAGAGGGAGGCACTTTGGGAGTGACGGAAATGCAGGAGCAAGATAGGAGCAGGCACACCTGAGCAGCTGGACTTGATTTTGGTCTTGGACTGTGCCCAAGTAGTATCTTAAAGCAAACTAGCAACCCCCTTGCAGACCTACTGCCTTGCGCCCAAGTGGTCCCTGCAGCTTTGGTGGCACTGGCACTTGCAGGAGCGCAGCTGGGCCTTGGCTTGCAGAAGGGTGGGCAGGTGGTGCCGAAACCCTCCCAACAGAGCAGTCCAGCAGGGCTGCAGGTCCCGGCGCGGATGCAACAGCACCCACTCACTCTGGGCCAGCAGTGGGGTCCAGTGAGACCCTCAGGGATGGGGCAGGGGCTCAAAGCGGGGCAGGAAGAGGAGTGGGGTGAGTGCCACTGGGGCCGATCCGCTGCTACGGGGGCCAGGCCAGCGCAGGAGCCAGCACCGCTGGGAGAGGGCAACTCTTAGCAGGCTGCACTTGGAGTGGAAGCTCAAATCTGCTGTGAAACAAGTTCAGARAAGTCTGTAACTTCTTTTCCCTGAAAACTCTGAAGAATCTAAATTGAGAAGAGAACAAACCGGGGAGCTGGTCCTTCCCGGGGCTCAGGGGCTGGCAGCTGTGGCCCYGCTCTGAGCACCCAGGTACCAACGGGCAGGCACCCTCCCTCTGCGGAGGAGCCCCCCACAGCCGCCGTCCCGGTGTTAGCAAAGCCCTGCATCTCTCAGTATAGATATAGATCTCTATATATAGACTTCATCTGTTCTATTAACATAAATATGATCACTTTAAAAATACACGTACTGTATTATGTACACTATGTACAAGGGCCGGGGCCAGATGCCCTCAGCACCACTTTCTGCATGGTTCCTAGAACCATTCACATTTGTTAAATTTCTCTAACGTGAGAGATGCTTTGAGGGGGGGGAAGGGGTAGGGACCCTGCAGCTGCTGCCGAAGGTGAGAGGTGCGTGTGGGGTCCCGCGCTGTGGCCTGTGTACGTGGGCACTCACTGCAACTCCGCAACCATGAGAGGCAGGAGCGGCACGGGCTGGTTTGGGCCCTGTTGGGTGCTGCAGCCTGGCCGCTCTGCGTGATGCTGATGCACTGCGGTGGCACCCACCACAACAGGGCTGGGCAGGCAGCGAAGCAGCACAAGGGGAGCTCAGCTGGTGGGGGTCGGGTGCACATGCAGGGCTGGAGGGGTCGGGGGAGTTGCATTATGGCAGGTGTGGGGGCGAGCGATGTTGCTGTGCCCAGGCCACATGCCAGTGCTGGCCCTGCGTGCCCCACAGAGCCTGCACGCAGGGGGAGGCGCAGACTCACAGAGGCCAGGGGCGGGGGGGCCTGCTGCAGTCCTGACACCCCCGTCCCAAGCAGTAGCCTCGAGGCAGTAGGGAGGGGGATGAGGAGCGATGCTCCCCCGCTGGCCCCAAGTATTCCCCTCCCGTGCCCTTGCCCTGCAAACCGGTGTCTCGGCGAGATGCAGAGCGTCCGGCACAGGGGCGAGTGACGGCCTCTTCCTAGTGCTGCGGGTGGCAGCCTGCGCTACTGTCTGTATTTATATATAAACAGGGAGAGCCGTGCTGCGGTGTGGCGAGGAGGGGCAGCGGCTCTGCTGCTGATGCTCCTGGAAGATCTGGTGCTGCAGTTCGGGCAGGGAGGCCAGGGGTGCGCGGGACCTCGCCAGGCGCGGACGGCGCGGGCCAAGCTCACGAGTAGATGGTGATCACCTCCCGGCCGCCGCCGCGCACCAGCAGCACACGGTCCAGGTGCTCCGTGAGCACCTCCAGAAACTCCATGTCTGGCGACACAGTCAAGGAGGGGAGCAGGGCTGGAGCTGGAGCCGGGACAGGAGCGGGGTCGGAGCCAGGGTGCTGCAGGGGCACAGGCTGGGGGCAGAGCCAGACGCAGCCCCCCGGGACGGGATGTGCAGGCTCCAAGCTGGCAGGGGCCACATGTGAGCTGGGAGTAGGAAAGCGGGAGCACCTCTGTCCAAAGGGGACTGACCTGACACATTGACTCAAGGCACCTTTGCACCTGCATGCCAGTGTCACACATGGCCCAGTGTGGTCACATGTGGCCCCAGCACAGTCACATGTGGCCCCAGTGTGGTCACATATGGCCCCAGTGCAGTCATGCATGGCTCCAGCTTGGTCACATATGGCTGTGTGGTCATACATGGCCCGTCACAGTCACACCTGGCCCCAGCACCATTGCACGTGGCCCAGAGCAGTCACACATGACCATGGTCACATGTAACCCCAGCACCATTGCATGTTGCCCCAGCGCCATGGTGCCTTGGCCAGCCTGAGCAGCTGCCGATGGTGCTGCAGAGATCCAGGCAGTRCCTGCAAGGTACCTGGGGCTTGTGGGGTGCCCAGCCCCCCCCCAGAGGCCATGGCATGGGAAGGATACAGTTCTCATCACCTTTGCGGTTGCGGGGTGGCCCTGGCATGTTGAGCAGAACCAGCTTGGCATCCTGGGACTTCTTCACGATCACCTCGTTGAGCTTCACGGCCGTGTGCATCCTCCGCACATTGGACTGGTTCCTGGAGGGACAGCGTGTGTGGGATGGGGATGAGGCCACCTGGGTCCCCTGGACCCCGCTGAGCCCCACTTACAGGTTCTCCCACTCTCTGTCCAGAGTGGCGGTGGTGGCGGCAGGAGAGAAAGAGAGTGGAGATGAGTTTGTGGTACGAGCCTGTGGCCCCCAGTACCCTCAGCCCCCACACTGCCCCAACAGCCCCCCTGGCCTCTGGCACATGGCCAGGCAGGGTGGGACCCTACGGCTTCATGTTGAAGAAGTCCTTGATGCCCTCGGGGCTGACGGGGCTCTTGCTCTTATTCTTCTCAGCGACTGTCTTCTCCTTGGTCCAGGTGAGGTGCACCTTCTCCGGGGCCGTCTCACCCTCGTCACCTGGGGACTGGGAGCTGCTGGAGAAGGTGGTGGCATTTTTGTCGTGAATGAGCTGGACCTGTGGCAGAGGAGGCAGGTGGTAGCATGCAGGCTGAGCCGCAGGGCTGGCGGGACCCCCCGCACGGCTTCTACCTCCTCCTCCGGCTTCTCCTCGCCATCTCCAACCTGCTCCTCAGGGACGCTGAGGCGCAGGCGCGTGTTGGCTGGGTTCTTGCGCCGGATGGAGCCCCGGGACTCATCTGTGATGCTCTGGATCTGCACGGGGATGGGGTCAGGGAGGCAGGTGGCAGAGATGGGTGAGGGAACAGCGCCAGCGGCCGCTGCAGCCTACCTCCCGCTCTCGCTCATTCTTGGTGAGGTGCATTTGCTTGAGGATCTGGGAGCGCTGCTCCATCACCAGGGTCTTTTCGTAGGTGTAGGCAGAGATGTCACTCTCGTGCTGCAGAAAAGGGATGTGAGACACTGTGAGGCCAGACTGGCAGCTCTCCTGCTCCCCAGCACTGGCTGCTGCTGCACAGCCACCTGTGTCCCCATGATGGTGCCTGTCCCCATAATGCTGCAGATCCCTCTGTCCCTGTCCCCGTGGTGGTGCATGTCCCTGGAGTCCAACAAGCCCCACTGTCCCTGCAGCACTGCATGGCACTGCAAAAGGGTTGGACAGGATCCCCTATACCCCAGGGTGCAGCCTGTATCGGGCCCTGGCCCTCACCATCTCCACCACCTCCACCTCCGCAGTGATGCGCAGGTGGTACAGGAAGGTTGTCAGGTCCTTCTTCATCTGGATGCTGTTGTCGTCCATCTGTGCCACTGTGAAGATGCGCATCTTGCACTTGCGCCAGACCTGTGGGGAGGGAGGTGTGAGTAGAGCAGGGTCCAACTTTGTCCCTAGCCTGCAGCGCCAGCACTACCTTGTGATGCCGCAGGAGGAAGGGCAGCAGCATGAGCATCCCCCCATCATGGACGATCCACCAGACATCGATGTGGCCCTCAGAGAAGCGCTCTTGGTTGCCCGGGAACATGGCGACGTTCTTGGCCACCAGCAGAGCCAGGTGCCCAGCTGTGGTCTCCCGCACCAGCTCTGCAAGGGGAAGGGGCCACATTGGAGGGGCTGGCCCAGGGTGGTCAGGGCCTGTGCATGCCTGACCCGCTTCCTACCAATGAAGTTCCTCCAAGTCTGGTGGTCCTCCTTCTGGCGCCAGCTGCGGGGCCAGCCTACCAGCACTGTGTTGTGCTGCAGCCCACCCAGCCCGCTGGACTGGATGAGGTGGGACATGCCGTCGCGCAGGTTGGAGGAGATCACCACCTGGCAGAAGCCTTTCACCTTCTCCGCCTCCATCAGCCGTCGGATGGACTGGCAGCAGGAGAGAGGGGACAGTCAGTGACGGCAGGAGAGTCACCAGAGACACTGGTCTCCRGACCAGGTGCTGGGTGCACAGGGCTGTGTATGGGCTGCAGGGTGCAAGGTGTGGGATGAGGGAGGGATTGTGAGGTGACTGTGGGGTGCAGGGCAGTTATGGGGCACAGGATGAAGGGTGAAGGCTATAGAATGTGGGGAGGTGTTGGGTGCAGGGTGTGGGTGCAGAGACGTTGGAAGGGTAGGATGAGGGGTACAGGCTGCAGGATGTGGTGTGTTTGAAGGACATAGGCTGTGCAGGGCAGATGCTGACTGTGAGATGTGGGTGCAGGGGGTTGTGGGGTGCAGGATGGGGGAGTGCAAGCTGTGCAATGCCAGCAGCTCCGAACCGGAACAGATGCAGCAGGGCTACAAGCAGAGCTGGCACGTGGTTGTGCTGTGCGTGAGGTTCCCCAGGGCCAAGGCTGTGATGGTGCAGGGCAGCAATTAGAGTTATTTACAATGAGAAATTACACTGTGTCTGATGGGAGAGGACTGTTTGCTTGCAAGCACCTAATCTCACTAATGCACCGCCAGGCTGGGCCAGGGGCAGGGGGCCTGCACTCTGGCAGCGCCGTGATGTTCCGCGCCCTCCTGCAGGAGCCAGGGTGCCGGCCACGAAGCCATGGTGATGGCCACAAAGCCATGGCAGTGGCCATGGGAAAGCCAAGAGCTGGCAGCTGTGCTTACCTCCTCAGCCCGCTGTGCCTGCGGGTGGTTGTCCAGGAAGGTCCCTTCCAGCACGGAGGCCACAATAGTGAGACCTTTGCCAGCCTTGAGCTGCGAGGTGAACGACAGGAGCTGTGGGTGCACCACATTCTGCTCCTGGTCTGGGCGCACCAGCACCAGCAGCTGCGGCCTGCAAGGAAGGGCCGATGTTCGGAGTCATGCTGCACCTGTGCCCTGAGCCCGCAGCCTCGGCCCATGCAGCACCGCTCCCCTCCACCATGTTGCTCGGCACCGCAGCTCCCTGCACCGCGCAGCTCTCGTCCTCAGCACCCACACAGTCCTGCTCCCCTGTGGCCAGGCAGCCCTGGTCCCCTGCCCCCTGGTCCCCAGCATCTGCGCAGCACATGTGCCCAGCGTCCCAGGAGGGCAGTAGGAGTTGTGCCAGACCCATCGTACCCCTGGCAACCCTGCTGCCCCGTGTCACGGCCTCACCTCCAGTTCTTGGTGTGGGGGGGGCCCTCCTCCAGGCGCAGCAGCGCGTAGCGGGCAGCGCTCAGCGAAAGTCCCCGGATCCCATCGCCCCACTCCTTCTCTGCCCTGTGGAGAGAATCAGACATGGATGTGCCCCTGGCAGAGCCACGTCACCAATGGCCGTGGCTCAGGGGCCGGCGGGACTCCCGGCTGCTCCGCAGCTCAGCTGTGCTCCCGGCCATGGTGGCACAAGGCACTTACCCGCGGTACTCAATGTACTTGTAGATGAGGCCAGCAATGAGCATGGCCACCAGAGCGTAGTACCAGGAGCAGATGAACATCAGCGCCAGGCAGAGGCTCATACCCAGGAAGGAGAGAGTCCTGCAGGAGATCAACGCCGTGAGCGCCTGCAGCCCATCGCACCTATCACGCCCGCCCCAGCGTGGCCCTCACCAGTGGTAGTAGCGGAAGCGGGGGCGCCAGTTGGGTGTGCGCAGCAGCGTCTGCACCGCGCAAGCCAGGTTCACGAACATGTAGCACATGAGGAAGAACCTGTGATGAAGAAACGCGAGCTGAGCTGGGTGCACCGAGTTCCAGCGAGACCCAGCGGCAGCAGGGCCCCTGTGTGCCTGGGGCTGGGGTGCAGGGGCTGTGGGGACACAGGTGATATGGGGAGTTTGCAGGGCACATGGGGCCCTGCCACCGGTTGACGAAGGTGCATGCAGCCCCTGCACGCTGCCTACATGGACAGAATAGGAGCCACCTCGTCCAGGGATGCGATCAGGATCCCAATCTCACATATGCAGGCGGTGAGCAGCAGTGCCCACGTGGGCTCCCCGTTAGCTTTGCCATGGCCGAAGACCTGGAGGGGCAGGAGGGCAGGTGTCAGTGTGGGGGGCACCAAGGCCGGCGCTATGCAGCTGCACTGACAGTTCAGGGCCCCCCAGGAGTGCTGGTGTGTGTGCACGTCCAGCTGCATGTCTGGATGCATGTTTGGGCGCATGTGCAGATGTGAGCGCAGATGCATGTCTGGTTGCGTGTCTGGCTGCATGTGCAGCTGCGTGCGTGACATGGGCAGGCGGTGTTCCTTGAGCGAGTGCGCTGAACATGGCTGGCAGGGCGAGGGAGCGAGGTTAAAATTAGCCTGTTCTTCCCTGAGGGGAGCTGTCGGTTTGGATTTGGAGCAACGAGGCTGCAAAAAATGAATCTTCAGAGAGCGGATCCAACATTAAGCGTCACAGAGGCAGTGGAGGGGCTGGGGGGGATTCTGACCTTTCCCAGCACTCCCTGAATGGTGTCCCAAGCTACCCACCCATCACCACCAGGACAAGGGCGTGGGGCGGGGGGAAGACTGTCCCGCACCAGGGGCCGCCTACCCGCAGGAAGGGCACGATGCCGTCCCTGGAGATGGCCTGCAGCAGGCGAGGGGCTCCCGTGAGGCTCTGCAGCCCTGCGCCGCACGTGGAGAAGAAGGAGCCGATGACGATGACCCACGGGGATGGCCATGCCAGTGTGCCCACCACGAGGTTCCCGTTGACGGCCTCACCGAACCTGCAGGGTACCAGCATCACCTGCGGCCCCGGCTCTGTCCGGCCCGGGGGGGCGGTTCTGCCAGCGTCTTGCAGCCCCCATCCCCTCATCCCAGAGTCCCTATTCCTTGCGCCAAGAAGGGGCAACTAAGGCTGTGCACGGCGGCTCCAGCTTGTGTTGGTGCTGGTGACCCAGAAGTGTCAGTGCGACGCGCAGCGCACGTGTGCCCTACATAGGGGCTACACTGTGCAGCGCCGGCAGCTCTGCCTGTTGACAAACAAGATCACCACATGCAGCCCTGCTGCTGAGGTGCCACCAAACATCCACCTGGACGGAGGCATGAGGAGGGTGCAGGCAACAAGAGCTTCCCAAGAGCCTCTTCCTGGCCGTGACCCCATCACCACAGCAGCCCCGCTGCCATCCAGTCCATGCCATCTCATCCCATCCCCTTCCATTGCATCTATGCCATGCCCCCACATCCCATTCTAACCCCTCTCACCCCATCCCTCCACGGTCACCACCCCAGCCCCAGGTGGTTGCTCCTCTGTCCAGGTCCATCCCCGTGTCCCACTGCCTGAGGCGGCCATGGGAACACTCACTTGTCCCTCAGGACGACACCCTCGATGCAGGCCCCAAAGAGCACGACAGAGCTGATGTCTGAATAGGGTCAAGGCGCTCCCAGACAATGCAAAGTCCCCATGCCCACCTTGAGATCCCCTGCCCTGCCTGCTATGTCCCCTCTTTGTCTTTAAGGATACAGACAGCTGAGGTGGTGGCAATGGCCAGGATGGTGCCAGTGGGGATGGACTTCTGTGCATCCCGCAGGTCTCCAGAGCGGTTGGAGCCAGCCATGATCCCTGTGGAGAGACGAGAGTTGCCATGGGGCCACTACCAGTAGGTTGAGCTCCGACCCCAGAGACCTGCCAGGCCCCTTGCGTCCTGCTCCCTGCATCCACCCAGCGTTTTCCCACTTGACCTGGAATGTGTGACTGCTCAAGGATTAGTCTCAAACCTCACTTAGGCGACTTGTCTCATTAGCCTTTAATTAGCTCAAGCAGGGATAGTAGTTACAACAGTCATGGGAAAGAGCTGGAATTTCACTCTCTGGGCAGAGGATATCTGGCTGGGATGGCCACTGGCATGGGAAGATCCTGTGGCATCGCTCACGGCAGTGGAGACCATCCAGGTGCCCTGGAGCCAGGGCAGGGTGGCCTCCCACAGCAAGGAAGCAGCTACCTGTAGCTCAACCTGCATGAGCCATGTGATTACTTGCAAAAATCCTAATGCCGGCAGTGGGGAAGGAATGGGCAGGAAAGCGCCAGGCAGGAAAGCATGGAGCGGAAAGGCACTGGGTGGGAAGCTGCTGACTCTGGGCTCAGAGCAGCTCCACTGCCACCAGGCCCCTGCCTGCACGCCCCATCCCAAGCCCAGTCGGTGCTGGCACACGGCTCTGCTGGGGACAGCAGCGCAGGAGCCTCCCAGGGGCCGCGTGCAGTGGGGGCTCCGCTCCTACGGGGATGCTATAAATACGGTGCCGGCAGCGACGTCAGCGTGGAGGTGGCAGCGCTGTCAGCCCGGGCGGCTGCGTGGGAGGCACAGGCTGTGATCCACCCCCGCTGCAGGCACCACTCTTCTCCCGCAAGGAGGGTGGCAGCGGCACATGGGCTCGGCAGGCAGCTACGCGCCCGCAGGGACACGTGTGAGGACACGCGCGCGCGCACCCACCAGTCACTGATGGGAAGTAGATGCCCACGAGCAGCGTGAAGTAGGAGGTCATGTCGCTGAAGACATAGGGCTGGTCCATGTCCACGGGAGTGTCTGGGGGGCTCACAGAGGGCAGCCCCCGCTTCTCCACGATGACGCCCTTGGTCAGGTAGGAGCTCCACAGGTTCTCTGCAAGGCAGCGGAGACAGTGCGGCTGTGAGGATGGGACGAAGCCCCACCGTGGCCCCGGATGTACAGGCCGCTTGCCATGGCCTGTCGGGCATGCACAGCCCGCTTGCCTGCAGCCCAACGTGGCCCCGTCCAGCCACAGACTCGCACAGACACCCGAGCACCGGGACACCTGCAGGGTCAATGCCCTTGGCCAGAGCAGTGGGACAGGGCAACCAGAGCGGGTGAGGTCCTGCCACTGGCACCATTCCCAGCAAGACAGTGGAGCAGCTGACATGGGAATCCAGCGGCAAATAATTAAGAGGGTAATATAATTAATGCTGATCAACCCAGGTTTAAGGAAAGTGGATCATGTCAAAATAACTTGCCAATATTTTTGATGGGATTACGAGTCCAGGCTGATGTAACAGGCTTAGCTGCCCTCCTGTGCTGCCTTGGCCATGGCTCCATGCAAGAAACTGGAGCAGCAGCAGCGCTGGTGCTCCTAGCATGACTGCCATAGGGCTGGCAGCAAGCATGGGATGGGGCAGCCTGGCAGGCGTGAAGGTCCCAGCACCGCACGGCACCAACTGACTCTGGGGGTAGTTGGGGCTGGCAGCCCCCATGGCCGAGCACCTCCAGCTGCTGCTATGGCTCGTGCTCCCGCCACGGACACGCTTTTCCCTGCCTCTTTATCTGCCACATTGGACTAGAGTAGGAAAAGTTGTCAAGAGCCGCCTGAATATCAAGTAAATGTGTTCCTGAGCACCCTGATGCAGCCTGGCAGCCACAGCCCCGGGGCCACACGCTCAGCAAAGCGTGTCCCCCTGTGTGGCTGCGCTGTCCCCGCACGCCATGGCACAGGCAGGAGCACAAACCCTGCTCTCCCCTGCCCACCTTCTGCCTCTCTGCTCCTGGCGGGGACAGGCAGGGGGCCCTGGCTGCAGGACCATCCCTAGATTGCTTACAGCATCTCCTGGCACAGCCCCGCCATGGCCCTTCCATGCAAACACCTGCAGCACCGCAGGAGCATCTTCTGCTGCTGGTGGCCCAGCTGTGCCAGCACTGCAGCCACTCATCCCTGGCTCCTCCCAGCAAACTCTGGAGGCTGCCAAGCCCTGGCCTCTCTCCAGGGCTCACACACAAGCTCTGCTCCCAGCACAGACAAGTGCCCCCGTGGGGCTGTTTCTCCTGTGAACCCGCAGATCAATATCCCTCCCTGCAAGGGCCGGAAACTGCGGGAGGATCTACTACCTGCAGCGCTGGGGCGACTCTTTCCCTGGTGGTCTGGCTTGCACTGCATGCACCACATGGACCGGCACTGGCTGCAGGCGGGTTTGGCCCTGTGCTCCAGCAGCACTACCTGCCTGGCACTGCTGTGGGCTGGCACAAGGCACTAGGGAGCAAGTGATGGCCACAGCAGCTGCTACTTGCGCACATGTCTGTGCCCGCCGCAGCTCCGCACCGCGCTGCCCTCCATCCTGCCGCATGCCCACCTTGTATGAGGCCACTGGCAGCGCCAGGGATGCCCTCGATCTCAGTGACGTTGTTCATGCTGAAGTACTCATCGCAGGTGGCGTTGAGGAAGCGGGAGGTGCAGAAGAGCTCCCAGAGCTTGGAGCCTACTGTCTCATTGCCCTCCACCACCAGCTTGGTGCAGAGGTCGAAGCCATGGCGCGACAGGGTCCTGTTGCCCAGCAGGCAGATCCTAGGAGGGAACAGAACCAGGAGTTCAGCTGCCGCATGGGGCTCCTACCACCACCTACCACCACCTGGGACAAGCTACTCACGGGAAGCTCGGTGGGTCAAACGCCGACTTGATGACACCAGCATAGATGGCCAGGATGGAGAGGATGACACAACCCAGGAAGACCAGGGCGAACTTGTTGACGTACTTGACCCCCACGAACACCACAGTGGCCATGCAGGTGAGCACACAGGTGCCGTACACACGCATGTTGTTGAGCATTGCTGCTGCCTCTCCGCTGGCATCCTCTGCCTTGAAGATGGCCATAGCTGGGAAGATATAGGCCTGGAAGAGAGTCACAGGCATGACGCCTGGCCAGCAGCTCCTACACTAGAGCCACCAGTGAGTGCTCGGATTGGCAACTCGCGCTGCCCGGACCGCAGTGCTGTGGTGCTCACCAGTAGGATCTCGATGGTGCCCAGGATGTACATGGCGCCAGCAAAGGTGGTGCCCAGGTAGAAGCAGAGCCCCACGGCCCCGCCGAACTCTGGCCCCAGCGAGCGTGAGATCATGTAGTAGGAGCCGCCGGCTGCCGGGAGAAACCATGGTTGGTCCCAAACAGGTTTCCCAGAGGACAGGACAGTTAGAGCCTCTGTGGCCTCGCACGCTCCAGCATGGAGCAGCGGCGGCCGCTGGGGGCCAGCCACCCAGAGAGACATTTCCTGAGAGCGTGCGGGAGTGGTGGGGACACATATCCCTGCGCATGGAGGCAGGCGCTGGCCCCAGGGACCAGTATCCCGCTCCCAGTGGAGCCCTTAGAGCTGGGCGGTCCCACAGTGGTGGGATGATGAATAGCTCCAATTACACCTGCGTAGGGCTGTGGGCGCTGTGCCTGTGCAGCAGCTGGCAGCAGGGATGCGCAGCCAGGGAAGAGTGCCCATCCGGTACTGGCTGGGCCGCGGAGTGACAATAAGCGGGCACCTTGTGCTATTTCCATCCCATGGTACGGAGCAGCCCCGCGGCTGGCACTCCACTCCCACCTGCTGCTGGCATTGTTCTGGTTCTTCTCCCACAGCTCCCAGTCTGGCCCAGGAAGGAGCCACGTCTGTAGCTGCCCCCTTCGCCTGCAGTGCTGTCCCGGCAAGGGGATCCATGATGGGCTGCGCTCCCAGCAGCGCCTGCACCCGGCATGGACAGGATGCTCCGTCCTGCCCATTTACGGGTGCGCGGACCCCCGCCTGGGCAGAGTTCCCTCCCTTCACCCTGGGGACACACGGCCATGTGCCTACCTGGCACCACGCCGTTGGTGGCAATGGCGCTCATGGAGATGGCCGTCAGCATGGTCTGTGGGAGGAAAGGCAGCGTCAGACTCCCCATCCCAGGCAGGACGAGGGACTGTGGCCYTGGGCAGAGGGAGGATGTGGGGGGTCTGTAGGGCCATGGCAGGACATGGGGCTCCCTGGGGTCATGGCAGGGCTGGAGGACAGGTCAGGCCCCAAGGGCGGTGAGCCCCTGCAGGGGACCCAAGTGCCATGGGGGCACCGGGCTCATGGGGTGCCCAGGCAGCCAGCCCAGTTGGGCTAATGGCAGCTCCCATGTGCGGGCACCTCTGCCCCCCACTGCTACCAGTGGTGCCAGCTGGGTCACAGCTATACCACTGCTTTACTCCCGACTCCTTCTGGATGCCGGAAGGTTTCTCCTGGCAGTAACTGGGGCAGGAGCTCCTGGATGTGCAGCACTGCTTTGCAACATATGAGCTCCTCCGTATTCCTTGCACACTGCAGTACATCCCTGTCCCCACATCCCACTGTCACTCACGCAGGAGCAGCAGAGGAAGACCATGCAGAAGGACTCCATGATGCCAGCAATCCCCACCACCCAGGTGAGGCGCAGGAAGAGGATCACCCCGAAGATGTTCTGCAGACAGGGCAGGTAGACGCCCATGAAGGTGCCCATCCGAGGAGCCTGTGAAGGACGTAGCACCATCAGCGGCTCCCGGGTCTGGCACAGCGTGGCCAAAAGGATGGGCTGGCACCGCTGGGCAGAGGACACCAGGGCTGGGGCGAGTAAGGCCAGGGCAAGAGATTTGCATGCAGAAGGGGCAGAGGAGCAGCAGGTCCCGTTGCTCTTGTAAAACTCTTTGCAAGAACCAGGAACCAGGACGGCAACTGCCCTCCCACAGGGCCACAGGCTTATGCTCCCAATGGGAACGTGGCACCAGGACTGTGAGCGCAGGGGACAGGAGAGAGGGCCCCTGTGCCTCGAGTATCTCCTACCTGCACTGGCTTCTTCTTGCCACTGTCGTTGTTCTCAGCCTCCTCGTGCTCGCGGCTGCCCTGTGGCAGGTTGGTGTAGTTGGCCAGCCCACTGAGCAGGGACGATACCATGGGGCTGGTGTCCATCTCCTCCTGTTGGGAGCAGAGACAGGGTGAGGGCAGCCGCCCAGGACACCAATGTCCCTCCAGAGTCCCGCTAGCCCCACACCAGCCTGGCACCCCAGCACATCCTGGTAGCAGGATGTGGGCTCCATGGTACGCCATGCATGCCCATGCCCTACCGTCAGCCAGACCTACCTCAAAGAGAGCCATGTTCTTGCCGTCATACTCCTTGCCCTTTTCCAGGTCTGTACTGTTGATGAAGGGGCTGCTCTCCTTGGGATTGCCATCACCTGCAGATGCGGATGCAGCGCTGAGCTGGGCCCTGCTGCGCTGCCCACGTGTGCCCCTTATGCCGGCGTGCACCATGCATGGCCATGGGCGACCTGGCCGGGGACCCTGCGCTGCCCTCACCGTCTGGGCTCACCGAGCCGGCCCGCCCAAGCGCATCCACACCGTGCCGCTGGCGGGCAAAGTGACTGGTGTGGATCCAGGGGGAACCGGCCCAGCAGCCCTCCCGTGCGACAGCAGCAATCGCTCTTTGGTGACGGCGCCGGGCGGGTGGGCAGTGCGGTAGCGATGGGGTGATGCCAGCCGCCTGCCCGTGGCCATGCTGACAGCTCCAGCTCCCCGGCTGCTCCACACGAGCCCGCAGCACAAGGGCGCAGCTGGAGTGGCCACGGCTCGGTCCGGGGCAGCAGAGCCAGCGCAGGCAGCACAAGGCTCGCAGAGGTACGGGGAAGGACCTGTGGTGGCTCATTGCATTAACAACCTCGCTGCATCAACGACCTCGCTGCATTAACAACTTCACTCAGAGGAACGTGGGAGTCGGGCTTAATAGCAAAGAAAGCAGCAGAGAGCTGCAGAGCAGCAGAAATAAATCAGGATGGAAATAAAGCAGCAGCCAGCATGGACGCTGCTGGAGTGGCGCATTCCTCAGCGCGGTGGTGGAGACAGGGAATCGGGAAGGAAGAGGGATGCTGGTGCTGGGGGAGGCGGCTAATGCTCACGGGGTGCCCGGCTCCCGCAGCCCCAGGCAGGAAGACAGAGCCCAGGGCCTGCCCCACTGCAGGTGGCCCCAGGGGAACGGGCACTGCATTGTCACCCACTCCACCATGCAGCGACACAGCTGGGCCCATTCTGCGAGTGGGTTTGAACTCTGCCAGTGGGTCAAACCCTGTTCTGCCAATCCCTGGGCCTATGGAGCAACAGCAAAGGGCTGGTCACCCCTGCGGCTTGGGCTGCAGCACCAGCAAGAGGTAGATTTGAGTCTGCCGAGCTGGGCAGAGGCAGTGGCAGAGCTGGCTCTGCACTGGCCACACTCCTTCCAAGGTCACCGGCTTGTGCTTTGTGGCTCATGCTGGGGATCCTCGGAGCTGCTGTGCCAGCGCAAGGCAGTGATTCATGCTCTGCCATCCCCTCCACCAGACAGGCCGTTCCTGGACAGTTAAGTGTTTCGCCCAGCACCACAGGTGAGGGGACCCACGCACGGGCACCCTCAGTGCCAGCATAGCATGAGCAGCAGGAGTGGGGCAAAATGCTTCCCAGCCCAGTGGCAGAGACCCTCTGGCTGTGCAAGGGTGGCTGCAGGGGAGCAGTGGTGGCCACGGGGCTGGGGACTGTGGTGCCCAGAGCCATGCAGGGAGAACCAAGGCACTGGGGCCAGGCCCACTTCCCAGTGCAGGGAGCACTGTAGTGGTGGCCACACAGGCCAGTCCACACCGTGCTGGGCAGCACTGTGTGTGGGAGAGCTCTGTGCGCCGTCGCCAGCCCGATGGGTCTTCCCACCCAAGGCTGCTGCCGGCTCGGAGCCCCGCGCTGCTCCACAGCCCAGCTGCGTTTGAGACGCGCTGCATGGAGCTTGTATTACGTAACACCCTGCCTGCGCGTCTGGCGCTTGCCACGCTCGAAACCACCAATGGGCTCTAGGGAAAGCACCAAAACTCTGTAAACACCATGCACACGGAGACTCCGTCCCGGCTGGCAGCAGGGCACCCCAGCCCCGCAGCATCGCTGCGGGACGGCACAGAGCCAGGGCTGGCCAGAGGCCCCATGTGGGCAACCAGAGTGCTGGCAGGGGCTGGTGCTGCAGGATACTGTGGGGCTCCATGGGGCCAGCCATGTGCTGGGTGCCGTGGGGCCAAGCTGCACTGCGTTCCCAGGGGGCTCCACATGTGGAAATGTGGGTGCTGTTGGGTGCCAGTGCCTTGCATGGTACTCTGTTCGTGGTGCACAGTGCACGGTGTGCGGTACCGGGCCGCCGACATCACCRGACTGGTTTCCATGGCAACGGCTGGCGGGCGCCAGGCGGACACACAGCCCAGCTCTGGCTCTCAGGGCTCTTACGTAAGGGCCCAGCTGGGCAGCCTGGCCGCAGGCGCCTGGCCCTGGACAGCCCTGACATGGCCCTGACAGCCCCAGGGTGCCGCATTGCCCCTGTCCTGCCGCATTGCCCTGGTCCTGTCATATGGCCCCAGCCCTGCCAGCCAGCCAGTCCTCCACAACAAGTCTCATGATACCGACTCGTGGTCCCTCCACGCAGCACCTCTCCTCATGCTGCGCTGCCCCACAGCAGCCCCCTACCCTCCTGCCCCAGAGCCTCAGAGACTGATGGTTCCCCACAACCCATGGGGACCTCATGCTCTCCCGGTACCAGGGTGTGAAGGGGTTAAGTGCCACAGCAGTGGGGGGAAGTCCCAGGCTCCCATAGAGTCCATTCTGCCACAGCAGGACTACTGAGCCCTTTCCAGCAGCTCCTGACAGGGTCTATGCCCAGCAAAGGCAGAGCCACAGAGGATGACACCCCGTCACAGAGTGTGGCCACCCTGTCCCCTTGCACCAACGCAGCCATCCCATGGGCAGCCTGGCACAGAAACCCACTGCCACTGACRTGGTGTCACAAGCACCCGGGATAGGGCCGAGCAGGGCTAAAGGGCCAGGGCAGCCCTTCTGCAGCCAGCAGAGCAGAGAGGAGCAGAGCAAGCCAGGCTGGATGCTGCGCTGAGGCGCCTTCCCCCTCCCCAGGGATCACTCAGCACAAATCCACCTTTTAATTTGCTGCGGCAGCTGGAAGGGCTGGCGGCTGGGCTGCTGGCAGGGAAACAACAGCCCCGGTGCGGTTATCGCATAATCCCACGTGCAGCGGGGCTGCCCTCCCGCCCAGCGCCGGAGCATCCCCGGCCCGGCCCCAGTCTTGTCCCTGGTATCTTCCTAGGGGGCAGAAGTGCAGCCCCAGGGTTTGATCTCCTAACAGCTGCTTGCTCAGCCCCAAACTGGGCTCAGAAGGCTGAGAAGCCTCACGGCCCTTCCTCCAGATTTGCTGGGTGGCAGGTGCTGAGCACCAACAGGAGGAGGGAAGTGGGGAGAAAACCTCAAGGGTCAGTTTTGCAGATCAGCACCCAGGGTGGCTGCCAGCCTCACTGCAGCCAGGAGCACCCTGCACCACAGACCCTGCACTCCGCTGGCCAGGGTGCTCTGCAGCCTGCACTGGCTGCCCACTCCAACACCACCGTCCTCCCTCTCCAGGGATGCAGTGCCCAGATGGTGTACCCTGCCTGGAGCTGCTTGCCCAGTGTCCTCTACCTAGTGTCTCCTGCCTGGTGTCCCCTACCCTGCTGTGATGCAGACCCGCTGAGCACTCCCAACCCTCTGCTCCGACCTTGGCACCAGCAGCTCCACCGCAGGGGATCTCCAACCAGGGATGGGGCCCCATGCCCATTACTAGTGCCCACAAGCCCTGGCTCAGTCTCAGCCACCAAACCCCAGGATGGGAAGCAGTGAGACCATTGCCAGCCGTGCTCAAGGTACCCAGGCCGTGGAGAGGCATCAGAGCTCATCCCGAGGAGCCCAGGGCACCTTGACTTTTGCCAGAGCATTCGATGGCACTGGCTGGCAAGAAGCCTCCTCCTGCTCTCTGGGACTCTGCCCATTGCTGTCTTCAAGGAGCAGCCCCAGGGTCACTGCACAGCTCCAGCAGCTCTGTGCAACCTGCAGGGCATGACAAGCTCAACACCCAGCACTGATGCTCCCAGCTGCTGCCATTTTACTGGAGCACCTGGCTGAGGAGGTCTTCTGTCCCTGTCCGGCTATCACAGGGACAAGACCACATGCTCACTGGTCATGGGTCTCTGGGCCTGGGGGTGTCTGAGGCAGATAAAATGGTCAAGAGGACATAATGGGGCAGCCAGTGCCTTTGCACAGGGCTGCAGCCTGTTTGCTGGATCTCAGGATTTCCTGCGTCCTGGGTGAGGTGGCTGCTGCCTACCCAGGGCAGAGCCCCGGGTGGGGGTTCAAGGCGGCCCTCCCTGCCCAGAGGCAGTGCCAGTGGCTGGCGCCAGCAGCAGTGCCAGGTCCCGAGGTGCAGCGCAGCAGTGGGGCAGGATGCTGCCCTTCCCCAGGGCTGCACTTCACCCTTGCATTCAGCAGGCACACTGAGTGGTCTTTTGAGTTGCATTCTTTCACTGCCTGACCCAAATTGGACCAACTGCTACTTCAGACCTATCCTCTTCCTTCCTAAACCCAGGATTATCCGCTCTTTGATCAGCCGGCCCTGCAGGCTTAGAATTTCTAGCACAGGCACTTTGGATGGCTGCATTTAAACAGCTTCTCTGATAGCCAGATCTTTGCCATGGAAATGACTGTGGACTCAAGCTTCAGCAAAGCTCCCCCTCATCTCTGAGTCCCCTTTCTCTGCAGAGCCAGGTGCCCCTGTGCTGGGCACGGGCAACACGGTGCAAATGCTCAGTCTGGACACTACAGGCAGCAGCCGTGCCTGCCCCATCRCCTCCCGAGTGGGCCTCTTCCCTCCCCAGCTCTTGTGGGACTGCCAGTGTTAGGGCCCCTCCAGCCATAGCAAACAGCTCTGCCAGGCTGTACGGGGCAGGGTTGGGCAAAAGGGCAACTGCTGCTTGGCCTTTTGGTTATAAATGTCCTAAGTAGCACCAAGGGCTTTTTCAGCCACAACTCTGCTGCTCTCAGCAAGTCCTTGAGAGTCCGGCAGCTGGTGCAGGGCCTGGAAGAGGGGGGCGTCTCTGCTGCCAGGGACAGGATACCTCAGCTCAGCCCCACTGCCCAGGGTATCCACAGTCTCTGCCAGACACTCCCTGTGCAGGGAGCTCTGGGAGACCATTGGCAGGGTGAGGGAAACCAAAACCCTGCCTGGCAGCACTCACAGGGAACATTCTCCAGCCCCCCGGCATAGTGCAGAATTGGAGGGGGGCTGCTGTGCATCTCTCTTGCACAGATTCCGGTGCTCCCTCCAGCCCCATCGCCTCCCCAAATGGCACCGATCTCCTCCAGCCCCGCATCCCTGGGCCCACAAGGGACCATCTAGAGCTCCAAGGCAGATTTGTGTGGTCCATGTGTAACAACACTATGTCCAACCTCCCAGTCAGACCCCAGAAACAACCTGCAAGCTGACTATGCCTGTCTGCATGCAGCCCAGCACTGCTGGGATGGAAATGCAATGAGTAGAACAGAGCCACATGCTAGATGATTCTGACAGTCAGAGCCCAGGAAAAGGTATTGCTAGCAGGCCAGTGCAACTGACCCATTCAGGTAAGGTGCCCCCCAAAGAGCCCTGCCAGTCCTGACCTTGAGTGGAACCATGAATAAACAAGCAAACAGACAGAGGAGCAGAGCAAAAGGCGCGGCATAAGCACTGCAAGGGGCTGCACCCAAAACCTCACTGCAGGCAGCCAAAGACCTCCACCGCAAGTGCCAGTTTCAGCTGTCCCCTCCAGCTCCCCTCTTGGCTGGGGTTTTCAGCAGACCCTGTGAGGGGATATGGTGAGGGGACCTGGCAGGGGAGCAAAGGGGAGTCAGAGAGAGACTGAAGGTCTCCCCAAGCACATCACAACCTTTGCCTGCCTCCAACCCACTCCTGCGTCTCACAGAAACACCTGCAGAAGAGGCTGCTGCGCTTCCCAGGGCACTGGGTGCCTGAGGCTGGGCACGTCCTTGCAGAGCCTGAGGCTCTTGGGGATGCCCAGAGGAGTTTTTAGGCCAGAGTTCCATGACTGCAGAGCCCTGCAGGACCGGCCAGCCTCGCTGCCCCCCACCACCCTGCAGCCCCCAGCCCGCAGGGGTCTGCACTGCAGCACGGCCCACGCCGGCGGTGTGCCTGCCCACCCGCCCGCCCGGCCCGGTACGGGACGACCGGGCCAGTCCCGAGCGGCGCAGGCGCCGGCCGCCGCTTCAGCACCTCGGACAGCGGCGGCGCGGGCGGCCGGGTCGGACCGGGCCGGGCAGAACGGGGGCAGCCGGGGGCGGCCGCCGGGCTGGGGGGTCGGCAGCCGATCTAGGGAGTGGCGGAGGCGAGGCCGGGGTCGATTTTGCTGCGGGGGTGGGGGGGCGGTGGCCAGGGTCTTGCCCAGGGGTTTCCCGCAGCCCGGTCGGGTGCGGGAGCGAGCCACGGGCCGCTGGCTGCGCCGCTCCCGGGGGGCACCAGCCCGCGCGGCTCCCCCGGGAGCGGTCCGGAGTGCGGCCGGGGCCAGCGCCCCACGCTGCTGCCGGGAGTGGGACCCGCACTCGGGAGCAGCGGCCAGCGCGGGGACCGGACCGGCACCAGGACCTGGAGCAGTGCCACAGACCCATGGGGACTGCGGGGCTTGCATCCCGTGCAGCCCTGCCGCCATCGCGCTCGAGCTTGGCGCAACAGCAGCCACCCAGGGTGGCCGCTGGCAGTGGCAACGGCTCCTGCCGCGCTGCAGGATGCAGGGGCTGCAGTCACCCCCTCCTCATGCCTGGCACGACCTCCCGCTCTCTGCACCCGCATCAGCACAGGCTGCCTCTGCCGCCACGCACAGTGATGAACACAACATTCCTGCCCGCATCCCCATGGCTGTGGCTTTGCTGATCATCCAAAAAGCCCGTGGGGTCAATCCCGTTAGACTCTGCCCCTGCCCCCCAGCTCTTCCTTCAGCCCTGCTGCACCCCTGCCCCTCCAAGGGCTGTTTGCTTACCTTGATTTGCACCCCCATCGCCGTCCTCGCAGTCTGTCAGGTTATTCAGCATGGCGCCTGCTGCCTGCCTCCCTGCTCAGGGAGCTGCTTTGCTCCTTCCTCAGAGGGCTGCAAGGAATTTGCTTCTTCTCAGGGGCCAGTGCCTTGCACTGCAACAAGCCGCCTTCCCTCTGTGCCTTTCTCTTTCTCTCTGGCTGGATGTAGGAGGAGGCTGCAGTGCAGAGATGCCTCAGTGCACAGACTCACACACTCGCTCGCTCCCAGCAGCAGTGACAGAGCCCAGCCTGACTACTCACTTCATCATGTATTCAGGAGGCATTATCCTCTGTCGGGTTTTTGGGGAGGGAAGCAGTGCAAGGCAAGGGAGAGGGAGGGGGAAGGAACTGTAGCAGAGCCATACGCCGCCTCCCCAGGCAGTGCTGCTCTGCCTCACTGAGCCAGGGCTGGGGAAAGAATTAGGGCACTTTGGTGGCTGCAGGTCCCCTCTCTCAGCTGGTATAGGCGAGTCGGCTGCTGCACATCCCTCAGTCCACAGCAGAGCCCAAGGGACCAGCAGACCTCAACCTTGGGGCCAGGGGGGAGGGCAGTGGGACAGGCACTRCTCCAATGTGGGACTGGTGTGTCTCCAAGGGATCCTCTGAGATCTCCAAGGGGCCAGGGCAATCTGAGCCCCAGGAAGACCTCAGTCCCTGCCAGGAATGAGACTGCAGCTGGAGAAAGTGGGGAGCTCCTGTGTGGTTCTGGGATCACTCCAAGGATCATCTGCAGGCACAACAGGCTAACAAGCAGGGACTGAGCCATCCTGCCCCAACAGCAGGGGCTGCAGCAGCCCCAGCTCTACCTTGGGTGATGCCATCAGCTGGGTGCTCTGCAGACAGGCAGGGGGATGTCCAGACATCCAGAAACAGAGCCAGGGGTCTGGCAGAGGCTGCTGACACTTCTCTGACCTCAGCCAGGCTGCAGCATCTATGCAGAGCACAGAAGGATGCTCACAGATGGGAGCGAGCTCAGACCTAAATGCTTCCCAGGGGCTTCCAGCAAGTTCAGGGTGATGTCTCACTGAGCAGCACCTCAGAAGGCAGAGCCTCAAGGGCTCCCCATGAGCAGCCCCTCTCTCAGAGCCACAAAGCTGCAGACACAGGGCTAGGGATTCAGCCAGGGTTGACTCTTGAGGTAGGCTGAGAATAGGCTGATCCCTCCAGTCAGCTCTGCCCAGGTCCTGCTCCCTTCTCACTCTAAGCCCCAGCAGGACGGTGAGACCCAGGGGCACCTCCAGGATTGGTGCCACTGACCAAACCCTGCTCTGACCCCTCAGAACAACTCACTGATTCCCTGCACTCTGCTCTCACACACTTAATCTGGGAGGATCCTGGAGCCAGAGCTGGTTGCAGCTCCCAGCATCTCCTCTGGGGCAGGCTGAGATCATGATAGCTCGCTGGCGTTAGTTACTTCTTGACGGCTGTAATTAATTGTTTACTTTCTCCTGGTACAGGGCCAGCTGCTCTGCAGCATAGATGCTCCCAGGCCCTCACCTTGCAGGACTTGGCTCTGTGCCCTGGAGGGCAATGACCTCCTTCCATGAGCCCTGCTGGTGGCCATCAGCCTGTGACRCCTGTGGGAGCCAGCACCCGGCACCTGCCCCCTGCAGCGCTGGGGCACGGGCAGCCCCACGGTGGCACTGCTGGGGCTGGGCTGCAGGAGGCTGCCCCGCTGCCCGGCCGCCCTCCGCAGTGGCCTCTGCTCCCTGCTGAGCTCCGCACCCCCCAAGGGAGCAGCTCGCGTGCAGACTGCTCTGCAGCTCAGGGCCATACTCCTGCAGGGCAGGAAGCAGAGGGCTGGGCAGCCTCGGGCACCATGCTGCTGCTCTGCTGCTTCAGCCCTCTGGCTTCAGCCTCCACGCTGCCTCTGCCACCTTGCTCTGCCCAGGACTGCCCGGGTGGGACAGGGAGCAGGAAGCATCCCCAGGGCCTCTCGGCCCAGCTGCAGGGGCTGCTTCCCCTCCACTAGCCCAGTCCCTCTGCCTTGAGGAGGAGGCAGTGCTGGAGCAAAGAGCTGGCTGAGCCCCAAGGGACAGGCTGGCCGGCACGGCTGGCACAGCCTGGGAATGCAGGAGGGATGCGGAGGGCAGCGCTGCTCTCCCTGCCCAGGCAGGAAACACACCGGARCAGAGCCCACCCAGGAGCAGAGGTTGGGGCCACACAGATGGGCTGCGTGGGAGGCACCCAGCCCCAGCAGGTGCCCAGCACCAGGACAGTGGTTTTGCACAGGAGGCCTCGGTATGAGCTCAGTGCAAGAGGGATTTTCCTGCTCAAGCAGATGGGGGAGGGAGGGGAGGGGAGGAGAGGAGACAAGCACGTGAAAGACCAGTAATCCCCTAATCCCTGGATTAGAGCTCCATTTCAGGGGCTGAGATTTCCTGAGAGTGTGGGGGCTACACTATCCTTTGCACTCACCCAGTCTGTACACAGGGCCCTGTGGGCATGGGGCATGGCTGGGAACGTGGCACAGCCCAGGGGGCCCTGGCAAGAGGCAGCATGACAGCAGCTCCTGGTGGCTCCTGCAGAAAGACTGGGGCTCAGAGCCAGGACAGGGGGTCTGACCCCAAATCCCAGACAAAACCTGCACAGGGCTCAGACAAGGGCTCAGTGGGGAAGAGGCCCTGCCATGACCAAGATGCTGTGGGGCCCAAGGTCATCACACTCATCCAGGGCTGCAGATCCTTGGGATGGCCCAAGCCCAGCACACAGCAGCACCCAAGTACAGGGAAGGAGGCTGGCCCTCAAAGGGCATGGCTGGAGCAGTGACGGAGAGGGAGGCAGGTGGCTGTCCCCCGGCAGGGGGCTGGTGAACAGCTGCAAAGGGCCCCCAAGCCTGGGCACAAGCAGGATCCTGGCACCAGGCCAGACATGGCATCAGTGCCCCACTTTCTGCAAGCTGCACAGGAGTCACGAGGGGAGGAATCTCATAGGACAGCACTGCACAGGCCAGGGCCAAAAGCTGGCATGGCTCCGGCTGGCCCCATAGCCCTGTCCCACTGCCCAGGCCCCCCCATGGCAGCCCCAGGGCAGAATCTGCTGAGCCGGGCCCTGGGGTTGGGGTTCCTGGCACCTGGGAATGACAACAGCTGGAAATCACAACGCAGACCCATGGCAGCCTGCAGCCCCAGCACAGCCACGACCCACAGCTACAGTCTCTGCCATTCTGCAGCCTGCCCCATGACTGCCCAGACCGCAGCTCCTCTGGGACCAGCACCACACATGCCTGTTCTTGGACCCTCTGTACAGGGCAGCACCAAGGGAGTTTCCGAGTGAGCCCTGCACCAGTGCCAGGCCCGGCAGGAGCATCCTTGGCTCCCTGGGCAGGTGTCCATGTCCCTGCAGGGAGACTTACAAACATGCAGCTTTGTCCTGTCACAAGCAGCATCAGCCCCTCATGACCAAGAYACGTGTTCAAGGCAGAGGGAAACCTGACAGCGCAGGCTCTGGTCAGGCTCGGAGCTGCCTCCCCGGAAGGCAAGCACTGCTGTGCTTGATCGAGTTGCCTTTCAGCACAGAGTGCTCTCCAGTGCCTGCAAGCAGTCCCTGAGCTCTGGACGAAGCACACCAGCCCCATATCCTGTTCATCCATGAACCGGGCCCAGCCTCACATCAGGATATGGAAAAAAAGGCTCTGCAGGGAGGTCCCTAGGGTGTCGGCGGCTCAAGGGCAGGCTGCACCAGGAGAAGGAAGAGCACCAGGGAGAGGAGCCAGGGTGGGCTGCAGGCAGAGGGCAGAGCTGGCCTGGGCTGGCAGCTCCTCAAGGTGCACCAGAGAGGGCGGCGATGGGGAGGTGCCACTACTGCCGCCCTCTGCACGGTTCCTCCGCCAGCCGCCCGGGGATGACAGTCCATTGAGCTCAAATTCAGCACAAGGCTCTGGCGAGCCCCCCGCCCTGCAGCCCAGTGGCAGGAGCACAGCCCGTCTCACAGCTCACTAGCAGCAGCTCCCTAGGAGCTGCAGCAGCTCCACTGCCTGCAGCCAGGCCCGCAGCGGGGCAGCGTGCGCCGGCAGCACCACCGCAGCCAGACACAGCGACCGGCTCCAGGAGCAGCCAGGGCCGAGGCTGCAGGTGACAAGTGCACAGGCCTGGGGCTGTCCCACACCTGACACTACCCCTGCTCCCCACACTGCACCCCACACCAAGTCCCATCTGCTCAGCATGCCTTGGATTCAGTGGCACAGAGAGGCTGGAGAGGGGGGTACCCCGGGCTTTGGGCTGCTCCCCATGCACACCCCAGGGAACAGCCCCGCATCCCCTTGCCTACACTGCGCTCACAACCAGCCCACACAACGCAGCCCCCTCCCTTCGCCGCTTAATGACGTCTCCAAAGGCAGCAACCTCCGGGAAATCTGCCGGCTGCTCCGCGGGGGAGGCGGCAGGGGCGGCCCCTCGCTCCAGGCCACGTTCCACACGGCCACCGCACAGGCCAACGCTTGCCTGGCAGGGCGTTGTGGGCGTCAGGGTGGGTGGCATTCCCAGGCTGCCACCACCGGGACTCCCTGCCATGCTGCTCCGTGCTCCTGGTTTAGGCACCGCATCGCCCCTTCCTCCAGCACAGCCCCACGGTGCAGCCCCAGCAGGACTCGCAGCCCCACAGCCCGCGGCCGATGCCCACCGCACACAGCGCCAGGGCAGGGGCAGCCCTGCCACGCGGCCAGTGTCAGGACCTGCATGGGGGCCAAGCCACGTGCAGGCCTCTGCCCCGGCATCAGTGCGGCCACCCCACCCTCCCAGGAGCATTGAGGAGCAGGAGCGGGAGACGACACCAGCCCGGTTTCCATGGTGATGAGAAAGGCTCCTTAACCAGTTGGTTGCCATGGTGATTGCCATGGAGCCCGGCTGTCTCCGGACACGGTGCTGGAGGCCTGTGCTCCTCGGGGCGCACCGAGCGCACCTGAGCCTGGGCCTGCCCTCCGCAGCCCCGCAGGGCCCTCCGCAGCCACTCTCGTCTGGGGCACAACCCAGCCCCACAGCCAGCGATGCCCAGAAGGATCCTCTGGTGCTGGAGGGGCCTGCCCCAGCCCCACGGCCAGCGCCCCACGCCTGCCCCAGTCCCACAGCCAGCGTCTCGCGCTCCCAGTTAACACAGAGCAGTCACACCAGCCTCCGGGGGCGGCTCCCGACCACCCCGGCCTGGGGGCCCAGCCGCAGAGCCAGCAATGCCTGGCGGGTAGCCCCATGCGCCAGGTGCCAGGGCAGCCCAGCCCCGTGGCCTGCGCACCAGGCCCCGCCACAGGGTGCCGTGGCCCCCGGCTCTGCTCTCGCCGCGGTGCCAAGGCCAGGCATGCGGATGGGCTCCGCTCAGCGGAGTCTGGGGTTGCCACAGCAACCAGGTCCGTGCTGGAGCGAGGCAGCGCCTGCAATCTAGTTCACGGGCTTATTTTAAGAATCACTTTGAATATCTGAGTCTCCCCCAGCCTCCCTGGGGGAGGGGAGGAGGGAAAGGGAGGGGGCGACACAGCTACGCCCCCAGATGAACCGGCCAGGGCTCCTGGTGGGGCGAGGTGGGGAGAGGAATGACGAGCGAGCGACGCCGGCCAGGCACTTGGCATATGGAACATCCCTGGGCTCCACACAGCCCGGTCATGGCCGGGCTGCCACAGAGCGCCTGTCCCCAGCCTCTGCACATCCAATTAGGCCACCCCGGCTGCTGCATCCCCGGCTCTGCCCGGGGGGCCCGCACTGGCCACCACGTCCCCAGCCTCCACACAAGCCACTCAAGAGAGTTCTACCTTGGTGCTAGGGCAGGCTGGCAGCCCACACCGGTGCCGCGTGGGATCCCGGCTCAGCCAGACGCAGGAGCAGAGGGACAAGTGGGAGAGGGACACAGGGACATTGCATTGACCTGCTGAAGAAAGCAGGCAACGGGATGGAGCTGCCGGAGGGCAGCAAAGCAGGACATCACTGGGAGCAAGGGTCTGAGTGCTGTACTTACTGCACATAAGGTGCATGGAAAAACTGTCCCTAATGTGTCAACTCCAAAAAGAAGACACCAAGTGCAGAGGTTCAGCCAGAAGTGGCTGCAGGAATAGCCTGCTCCCGCAAATGGGCAGATCCAGAGGTGCAGCAAGCCAGAGCTGTGCAGCAGGACAGTGCTGGCAGGGATAGGGCAGGGATAGGGCGACAGAGCCAACCCAGGGATGGAGCTGACAGGGTGACAGAAGGGAGATGGCCCTGGAATGGACTGGGTGATGGAGCAGGCAAAGTGACAGAGTGAACCCAGCACAGGAACATGCCGGGCGATGGAGCAGAGCTGGCCCTGGGCTGCCCTGGGAGCCAGAGCAGCTGGCGCTAGAGTGGCCCGGGGGACAGAGCGGAGGGGACGCGGGMCGCGCGGAGCGGAGCCGGCGCCGCCGCGGAGCCCCGGGCCGTGCCGCACCCGGCCGGCAGCGGCCCCTGCCGGGGGAGGAGGGCGCCGCGCCGCGGGGACCCTCCCGTTGGCCCCCCCGCGGACCCGTCGCACTCTGTCTCGCCCACAGACACCCCAGGGCTCCCGCATCGCCCTCCCGGTGTCGCTGGAATGCACCCCACACCCAGAGCCTCCTGCCTGGTGCCACAGACACGGATAGCCCCTGCTGGCCCCGCAATTCCAGCAGGCGCGGGGAGCGCACTCCCTAGGGACCCACGGCAAGCTCAGACAGACTGGCCGCACGGAGCGGCAGGGGCTGCCCGCGAAGGGCACCTGGGGGTGCTGTGCTGCTGCGGCAAACGGGCAGCAGGCAGCACTGCCCAGCCCGGGGTCACCCCCCCGCACTCAGCAGTGCCACCCGGCTCTGTCCACAGCGCCACCTCTTCATGGGAGCCGGACATGCCGGGGTCCCATCCTGCACAGCGCCTGGTGCCTGGAGTGCAGCTCACAGCAACCCACAGCCAGTTTGTGCTGCAGCACCGGTGCCCAGCACTGCCCAAGCCAAGCCGTGCACAACTCGAGCAGGACGTCCCTGCCTGTCACTCAGCCCCCATCCCCTCTGGTACCAGCCCAGCTGTGTCTGCAACTCACAGGGCCCCCTGGCTCCCACCCCACAGACATCTGCCAAAAACCACTGTCCCCGCACCTACCCCAGAAATGTCCATGCGAGCCCACAGCCTCCACCCTGAGTTCCCCTGCCCTGGCACGTGGCCTTCAGCAATCACAAAGTCAGCCCAGCCCCAATGCCCTTGCAGAGTTCAACTCACATCCACCTCTCCGAAACCCATCCGGTCTCTGCCTCCAGCACAGCTCGGAGCCCTGGCCATCCCCACAACTCCACCCAACCAACCTGAAGAGCTCAGCATGACCCTTGCCAGTGACCCCCACTGGCCATGGGAATGCAGCCACTTGCTGCCCAGTTGACATCACGATGGGCAAAGCATGGGAAGTCAGAGCACATCGTCTGCCTGCTGCTGCCCCCCAGCACCACCCCTGCAGCTGCCCTGACCTGGGTACCCTCTCCATCCGTCTGCCCTCCGGGGAGGCTGTGGGACAAAATCACAACACTGCAGAGGCAACACACAGTATAAACCAGGGCAGGATCAGGCTCACTTCCAGACCAGACAGCATAAGCCCAGCCTGGAGCAGGTGGTGCTGGCCTGGCCGTCACAGCTCTCTTCACACACAGCCGTGCGGAGACACAAGGGGCTGCTGGGAGCTGCAGGGCCCTGGCTGGGGACCCCAATCACTGGGGCTAGACCACCAGACATCCTCTGGCAGGGCACAAGGTCACAACTGGGCTCCCAGTTCCCAGCACGAGACCTCCCAGCCCTGGCATCCCCACCCAGGCTCTCATCTCACCTTGCCAGTGCTCCATGCCCAGCCACACTGCTCCCCAGCAATTAGATTAGCCACCAATGCAATAACCCCGCTGGCTCCCACGGGGCTGCGCTGGCTCCGGCTTGGCACAGCCTGTTCCCTGCTGGCAGCAGCCTCCAGGCCAGGCTATCCTCACTGGGACAGAGCGCTGCAGAAAGGAGTCCCACACCAGCCCATTGCCCTGGCCCAGCCCCGCAGAAGCAGGAGCCCCAGGGCCAGGAGGCACCAGGCCCTACTCTACAGGGCAGCCCAGCCCCAGTTCAGCGACTCCAGTTCCTTGGCTGTGCACCACCTCCCACCAGCGCCCTTCTCAAGGACACAAGGTCACCGCTTCGATCGGAGATGCGGCCAACACCAGTCGGGTTTCTGGGATCGATGTGGCTCTGGTGACAACTGCTGTCCCCAGTCACAACCCCAGAGCTTTGCAGGTCCCCATGCCATGGGGCTTGGCCAGTCCCTGCCCTCTGCTCACCATTGCTCCGCTCTGCCATGGTGCCATCCCCACCTGTGCTCCCAAAGGAGGGGCAGGGTGGACCTGCAGCCCTAGGGAGCCAACAGCATCCTCTTTGCACTGAGCACTGACTGCAGCCCCATCCTCCTCTGGCAACCGCTTCAGTCCTTGCTGACCATGCTGGACACCAGCGAGGGCTCATGGGCTGCGCTGGACAGGTTCTCACCACGCTGCCAAATGGGTCCCAGCCCTCCCCACTGCAGGCAGGGGGCACAGAGGAGTCTGCAGGATGCTGCTGCTCAGGCCCAGGGACACCAGCAGAGACCTGCAGGACCAGAGCACTTGGTCCCTGTGCCTTGCTCTGAACACAGCTCCTCTGGAGCTGGCAGCCCCTGGGTCATTCCCCACCATGGGGTTCCCAGTCCCAAGCACCAGTTGCTGCCTTCAGGGAGGCTTTAGCAGTTCTCTCACAAAGAGAGAACTTTTGCTCCAAAACACCAGCGCCGCCACATCAGAGAGGCCAGGGTCGAGCCAGGTGCCGGCACCACCTGCAAAGCCCTCAGGATGGTCCCAGGCACAGAGAGACTTGGAGATGCTACTGAGTGCGGGGCATCCAGCCAGCCCTACCCTATGGCCCCAGACCCACAAAGACAGCACCACAAGCTCCATCCCACTGGCCTTGCCTCACAGTCACAGCCCCATAGAGCCTGCCACCGGCCTTGCCCCACAGACCTGGCCAAACCAGCACTACTGGCAGACCCTGCCCCACAAGCAGGATTCCCCCCAAACCCACCACACAGCCACTACCCCATGGCTACTGCCTTGCCCACCCTGTTCCAGGCATCCCGCTGAGCCGGCGCTGCCCCGCGGGCCCCACTGCCACTCCCGCCACACTCACCTCTGCCGTCGCGGCCGGGCGGACCCGCG